>VOQZ01000582.1:0-63894 GCA_008079305.1 Phytophthora palmivora
AACCTCATGCATCTCTTGGACGCACGCCTCCGCAACCACCAGAGCCGTCCGTGAAGGTGTCATTTCATGAGACACAGCACCTCAAGTCGAACCAATGCATAGCTGGGTGGTCATTGAATCCGCACGAGCGCAATGAACTTCAAGAGGCAAAGCAGAGCAGTGCAACACACCGCAAAGACTAAGGAGGCTAGAGCTCTTCCCATCGTCCCGAATGTGTGTACAGCTTTCACTTGCAGTTCATCACGACCTCGACACACTCAATCCACGAACTGACATCAGTCGGATCAGAGGAGAGTGATAAGTGCCGATGTGCCAGTCTAGTGCCATTGCTTCATCGGTCGTTCGGCAGCAGATCACGGACGGTGGGGTGGAGACGAAGGGTGGCTGGATCGAAAAGACACACGACGCGATTAGAGATCTTGCATTAAACTATCCTGTGGGGATGATGGATGGACAATCAATATGAACATTTACATACCTCTCGTGTTCGAAGCACTCAGTTGCTGTGAGAAATAAAATCATGATCAGGAACCACAACTTCGCACAATACACGCGCTTGCCTCCTTCGAGGCAAACTGGAAACTGCACGTCGTTCTGCACATATTTTTGGCAAGAGCTCTCTCCGGATAACAATTATCCGGCGGGTCGCCTGTCCAACAAGATCGTCACCCGCGATTATCATATTTGCGAGGGACAACGTTTAGTGACATCAGTCGTAAACTTAAAGTCTGCAAGACAAGTTTTCGAAGCCCCCATCTGCACACTTCGAGTCACCGTCTAGAAACTGGCATGCGACAAACGACTCATCCAGAGAACCAAGCATGGAACTGGCCTCATTAACGCTAAATATTTGGCACTCAAGCATAATTGACTAGTGAAGTATATATTAAACTGCAAGAAAAGAGTTTTGTGGTGGCCAGTAAGAAGCTGATAATTTCGTGCCAAGGAATACAGTACATGTATGCGGTGCATCCGATCGGCTAGTTGATCTGCTCGTAGCATCGAGCTCCTTGATCAGCTTGGTTGTCATCACCACACTCCATGGCTCACATTGACGACTGCAACTGTGGTTACATCCAATTCATTGCATCCAATTCATTGCATCCTCCATTGAAGCAACTGCAGGGGTTGTGATTGGGAGGCTGTTGCTGGCAGAGCATTTCGGGCGTGACAGGCGTGGTGCCACGCCAATACTTGAGCGTTTTCGTCCTCTACCGGCATGTATCACACCAAAGTTTTCTCGTCCGTAACGGCGTTCTCTCAGACCAAACTGTAACACGCGCACGAAATTAGTGCCCATGAACTTCAAGACACATTGGTCATGAATGTTTTACAACGTTGAATTTGCTTCGCTATGCCTTGATCTTCTCCCACGGCTTTGCTGCAGCCGCCTCACCGGTCTTCATCTGCTGGCTTAGCAGCGTGCTCGAGTCTACAGATAACTTGTCTTCGATGTCGCGGATACCCGGCCCGTTTCGCCCTTCTGGATGAGATCCATCACCTGTTTGAACGACTCCGGGTACGACGGCCCACCAGCTGTCACCGTCGGAGATATCGAGGTCGTCACAGGCACTGGCATCTTCTCTTCATCGTCTTCCATGCTGCTACAATATTATTCGAGGATGATGACTTGGTTACGGCAACATCAGCGGTGGCGATGTTGTTGACGCTAGTTTGTTGCTCTAGGCGCGCCATGAACGCATCAAGACTCGTGGAGGCAGGGGCCGACAGCACACTGTTGCTACCAAGCTGAGTTTTGGTGCTCTGAACAGCAGGGCGTTTCTCTTCAGTAATTGAAGTGGAAGCCGTAATGGTAGTTGTACTGGTCGTGGTTGAAGGTACTTCTTTCTTCTTCTGTCCTGCTCCGCGAAAAACTCCACGAGACTAGCATGCGCAATCTCTTCTAGCGACAGATTTGAAGACGACTTCGGGTTGGTAAGGGATTGAAGAGCCTTCAACAGCGCACGCAGAATGGCAATATTTTCATCAAATGCACCAGTCGATTTACTCGCAGTGTGCCACTTCCACTCCATGTTAAGACCCGTCGTCTTGAATCCAATAGACTTAAGCAGCTCCTCATGATGCTGCGTCACAGTCAAGATAATCTGTTTAATACCAACGCCTAATCCTTTACGCAGCATCGATCAAGACAAATATTACCTTGAGAGGCTCGATCTTTTGCTTAAAGTTCGCGTTACCAGGAGCGATACGGCGATACCGAGGCACATCTGGGTTCTGTAATAAACAAAGCGCATGGTCACATATCTGTACACACACAGCGTATTTTATAGCAACGACCCTACCTCGACGAGGTTCTTGACATACATGCTGAGGATCCCCGCTGCCAGCTTGAGTTGTTCGAGCGAGTTCTACAGCCCGAGGTAACCTGTTAGTCATGATGCAGCAGCACTCACCAAAGTGCGTACCTCAGTTCGGAGCTTCTTCAATGCTTTCTCCATACGCTCTGATTTGGACACCACCTGAGGAACAACAGCAGGTGGTTGCTGCAGGTTGACTGAAGCTGTAGTAGCTTCGCTATCGTGCTTCCATCGCTTGAAACACTCTGTTTCTTTATCTTGTCGATGCCTTCTTTTACCGCTGTCTTTGTTTCAGATTCACTGGTACTTTCCGTCTTCTTCGAAAGCAACAACGCCTTCAATGTGGAGATCTCAGCCTTCAGCTCGGCAATCGACTGCGCATTACCTCGCTCTGCGAGCGAGCTAGAAATCTGAGTCTTTAACAATGTCTTGTTCTGCAAATCACGCTCCTTTTCGTCTAGTGACGAACTCAATTTGGCTAGCTCTTCTGTCTGCTTTTGAATAGCCGACGACACGCTCGAGAGTTCAGCCAACAGAGCCTCGTCCTTCTTGGCCTCCTGTTCCTTTTCCTCCTGCACTTTGGCTGCCTCCAGTAGATACGGCATCGGTCGCTATAAAATTCACCACAACACACAGCAAAACTCAGCGCCGTCCTCTCATCAATTCATAAAACTCTACAAATTTACCAGCCATGGAATGTAGCCCGACTGCACCGCGTAGTTCCACAGGAACGTGAGGATCGAAGCTGCACCCACCAGCGACGACACCGTCCAAAGCACTCGAATATATGCAGGATACTGTGCTCGACGTTGCATCACTGGGGCAGCTGCAGTCATCATCATTGGGGCCGCAGTTGCCAGCTGCTGCACTGGACTCGGTGCTGTGGCTACAGAGGTCGCTGTACCACCATTTTGATGACGCTCGATGGCCTCTTGGATTTCCTCCTTAGTCATTCCTTTGCCCTCAAGGAATGACACGCGTTCGGACAGCGGTGTTGACTACAGTGCATGGAGTGGATGATCATCGACCATTAAGGGAATACGGATTGTCAAGACGTGCAGAAGCCCAGAAAATACGCGCACGACATAGAAGAAAACTCGACGCACCTGGACATTCGGGTGTTGTAGGAACTTGAGTCCGTTCTCCACCATTTCCTCGCGCATAGCCATCGCTCGCCGAGCCAACTTGAATCTGAATGACTACGTTAGCCAAGGGAACGCAATAGTCCCAGATTTACAAATCTGAAGAGCCCTAAATACTTTATTTTGGGCACAGCGCCTTTATTCACCCAAAATAGCGAATTTGACTTTATACAGACTTGGCTGGCTGACGACAATTCAATTGCTGAAGTTGACAAGCAGAAGCATGGCGCCTCCGAACAAGCGAGTTAAGAAGGACGATGGAGACGCCAAGGCCGACGGCGAGCCCGCGTTCCAGATGCGCAACCCGTCGCATATCAAGAACAAGATGAAGCGTCAGCTCGTGATGCAGAAGTTCCGCAAAGAGAAGAAGGAGGCCAAGAAGGCGGCGCAGCTTAAGCGCCGACGTGAAGCTGAGGAGATGGGCGAGGAAGCCCCGGCTAAGATGGAACCACGCACCATTGACAACACGCGTGAGAAGGAGGTGACGATGGTCAGCAATGAAGGTGACGAGGAAATTGAGGCAGATGAACGCGACGATGAGTTTGCCAGCATCTTTGCCAATGAGGAGACGCCCAAACTCATGATTACTACGCGCCCGTTTCCGTCGGGTGAGCTCTACCACTTCATCAAAGACCTCATGGATCTGCTTCCCAATTCGTTCTACTACAAACGCGGTACTTTCGACATCAAGGAGATCGTCAGTTCGCCAGCAACAAGAAATTCACGCACCTTGTCGTGCTCTCGGAGAAGAGTAAGATCTGCAATGGGTACGTTATTATTGATGCTCTTTATGATGCTGCACATTGACTAACTTTGGTGATATTACAGCATGCTCGTGAGCCGCCTGCCCGAGGGTCCTACAGCTTTCTTCAAGGTATCAAATGTAAAGCTGACGTCCAGCATCAAGGAGCGCGGTCGACGCACTAACCACCAGCCAGAATTGATTTTAAACAACTTCTCTACTCGTCTGGGTCATCGCGTGGGTCGCTTTCTCGGCTCGTTGTTTGAGCACCAGCCCGAGTTCGAAGGTCACCAGGTCGTGACATTCCACAACCAACGCGACTTTATCTTCGTACGACACCATCGCTACACGTTCGAAAATGAGAAGAAGGCGCGTCTTCAGGAGATTGGGCCTCGGTTCACCATGAAGTTGCGATGGTTGCAGCAAGGCACCTTTGACACAAAGTTCGGTGAGTACGAGTGGATCCACAAGCAGCATCAGCTCGACACGTCACGCCGGAAATTCCACCTCTAAGCAGTCTGCACCATCCATTTACTCAATTGACAACTCATACAGCCACATCATTAGAGTCTACCCTTTGGCATTGCCACTCTCGCATCTCACTACAAGTTGCAATCTGCAGCTAACCCTATTGCGGTGGTGTTGCCACAACCTGGGCCAAAACACATGGCGGGATTTGCACCTCGACGCGCGATCCGATCCTTCCCAACCGTCCGTTTCGACGTGGAGAAGATAAGTACTCATGCCTTGTTGGCAACTTGTTGCCGTGCCTGCAATGCTTGCTCACCTTCACCCTCGCGTTGCTATTGTCGAATGAAATAATGACGTCAGTGTGTCTTACCTGATCTGAATGAACCTCTGCTGCATACTACTGGTATCGCATTTTCCCGAGCACTTCACACTCACAGTGTTCGTCAGTGACGAATCGTCACCTCCGCAATGTCGATAGCTCCATATACTCACGAATTCTCGAGTGGTAAGTGTAAAGAAGAGTTTCTTTTCAGCGGTTAAAATATAATCTAGAGTGCCACGTGCATCAGCAGCCCGCATTCCGGACGCTTCCGCAACCACGCAATACTACTCAGCGCATGCCAACCAGTCAATGCGTCGTCTCGCTCGGCGCACATGGCCATCCTGGCGGCGCTGCCCTTCTGCGACGGCCTCCGACGCAGCGGCTCAGTCGTTTCCCCATCAAGCTTACTCGTTGGTGGCCTCCATGAGGTAAGCGATCAGGTCGCGACGCTCCTGCGGCTTCTTGAGGCCAGCGAACACCATCTTCGTGCCCTTGATGTACTTCTTGGGGGCCAGGAGGTACTCGAACAGGGTCTCGTCAGTCCAGACGACGCCCGAGTTCTTGTTGGCAGCCGAGTACGAGTAGCCATCGGCCTGGCCAGACTGGCGGTTGATCATACCAGCAAGGTTGGGGCCCTGCTTGTGGGCGCCGCCCGCGTTGGTGGTGTGGCACTGCGCGCACTTGGTCTTGAAGATCTTGGCGCCCTTGGCAGCGTCTCCCTTTCCTCCGGCTACGTCAACCATTGTTCTATTTGGTTCTGGTGGTGCTTGTCGCGGATGCGGCCTTTTTCAAAGTGCGTCGCAAAAGCTGAGGTCAGGGCTGCTTCCAAATAAAACCTCGGAAGTGAGGTTAAAAGGTAACGTGAGGACGCGAAACGACCGAAACCGACGACCAAATGAGCCAATCAGAATCATAAGAAGTGTTTAAAACACAAATATCCAGATATCCTCTATGGCAGGTCTCCACTCATGGTGAGTCGCGTCGCCGCCATCTTCATAGATTGATGCACGCCATTCGAGGTCATTCTGGGGTAAAGCAAGTTGCAGAACATGAGGCAGCCGTTTCAGCAGGGTCTATAAACAGATAAGTCGCATCCAGTGTGAGCCAATCGTGATCAAGGCGATGACGAGTTTAATGGGTCACTCGCACGTCTTTGTACTTCAGAACGCTCCATTGAGGTGTTTTATTCCGTTTTGGTGGTGTTGCGTAATAATCTCATCGCGATGTTTAATACAGAAAAAGTTTAAACGACTTTAGAATGGAACGGTTAGAAGCATTTGCCGAAGTAAAGGGACGTAATGTTTTGTGTGATGGAAAGTATCAATCTCAGTAGTCTGTTTACAACCGCCATACAACTTAAACATGCACTCAAGTATCAAGCTTCTCTACAACTTGAACCCACAAACTACCAGTATCGCCGTACTTAGCAGCAAAGGGCTTCTGCCGAACAACCTATCGTATGAACTCCTTGTCGTTGTATTATGAGAAACAAAAAATCATCGCGAGCGCTGTGTTAAATCGTTTCTATGCCACTCTAAAGTGATCTGAGGCATATGCTCACAAATGGCTCCTTGATAGATTCTGCTAAAACTAGCGCCATCTGCTGCGGTTGGGCTCCAAATGCGCTCAGCTCCCGTAATTGCTGATTAACCCTTCTCGGTTTTGTTAATGGCTAATTTTGATTGACCAAACATGTAGCCAATAGAAAAGCTTGGCGCTTATTAAGTACCATATATTGTACCGATGGATGCTGCTGGCAAGGAGGACGCATGTCCTCTTCACTTCAAAAACTGACGGGCAATTAGATAGTCTGATAGTTTTCGCGTCAGTACACTGTTCTTCAGCCACTAACTTTTAGAGTAGTTTGGCACTCTCATACTTAGCGCAAGTCTGTTTTATTCTATTTAAATCTGCATTTGCCTGTTTTATTCAGTTTGAATTACTGTATCGTGTATTTTAGGTTCTCAACACAAAATGTATCCATCCACCTGTACGAATTGTATCGGCAGGTTGGAGCCAAAGACACGCGACTGCTTCATGAAGGAAGGAGTGGTGAGCAATGCGCCGCGTTAAACCAATGCAACAACTTGCAAGCGTGTGTTCTAAGAATTCGCCGCTGATCTCAGTGTTGTATATGGTGCGTTCAAGGTTTAATGTATTTGCTTTCCAACTTCAGCGGGTAAAGTAGAAGCAGGGTGAAGTTGTTCTTGGAAATTGGATGCGTGTAGTTCAGTGGAGGGTGCATAATTGTATTATATTCGTAGCTGCAAAGAGGCAATTGGAGGTGTTGAATCTATTGGAGAAGAAGGCAGCATCAAATAAGACGGCGTGAGATGACAACACAGTACTTGTACCATCTTTAATTGCGCATCGTGGTTAAGCTATTGCGTAGCTATTCGGGTTTTGTTCAAGCATGGCACTAGATTGAACAAGGTTATCTGTTTGAATGTGACAACTTTAGCTGATTAATAAACTAAGACCTACTGTAGAATCATGCTGAATGTCCAGCAAGTTTTATTTCGTATTTTGTAGCGCATAATAGTAGATATGCCTCCAGAGTCTACGACAAATAAACTGCAGTAGCAATGAATAGATGGGTGGCTACGAACCTGGTGGTATCTATATCTACAGCGTAATTCGGTTTAATGTAGTGCATAAGGTTAATACACACCTGTGATTCACATACCATACACGTATGTGTATTAACCTGCTGTGCTCGACACTGTAGATTCAATACCACACCACATGCACACAATTTCTAACCATCTGGCGCTTAAACTCCAGTGGAGTGCATCGATCGATCGTGTAAGCTCCTGTCTGTCATGGCGTCTGCAAGGTACGCGGCGCTCCCCTATTGAATTATTTGTCTACACCTGCCTCACCCGTTTCCTATTGTCTCCTTCTTGCAGTCGACCTCTCACTACCCCACAAGACGACGAGTATTTTCCATCTTTCTTGACTGCGCTGCAGTCCACACCCAAGGCCGACAAGTCCAAGGAAAATGCCCCTCGCACTCGCTCCGAGGCCGACGTTCTGTCATCTAAGGCCAAGCCACGTCTCACCTTTGCCGAGAGCTTATCCATGAGCCGCAAAAAACAGCAGGGAGTGGAGGTACCGGAGGACTCACCTTTCAACTTCGGTGGTCGCTACCAGGACGACCTGGGTGCCCGTAGACGCAAGAACGCCTCGTCACAGGATGCTGCTAATGGAAGCGACGCTCAGGATGAGGACGCACCCCCTCCACCGACAACGTCACTGCTGGACCCCGTGGGCTTTGCAGCCGGTTCTCACAGTGTGGACAATGACGAAGCCGCTGCAGCTGCACGTCGCAGTGCTGCGGCAGCGACGGCCTCGTACTTCCCGAACATTCACAGTGACGAGTGGGGTCACGACAAACAGTACTGGGTCACGGTATTCGGCTTCCCGTCGAGCTCTAAATCTTTCATCCTTCATCACTTCCAGTCAGTGGGTGAGGTTGTAAACTATTCGAGCAACAGCGGCGGCAATTGGCTCCACATACGATACCACACGAGACTGCAGGCCGAGAAGGCGCTCAGCTACGACGGGCGTACGCTGTCAAATATTATGATCGGTGTCAAGAAGTGCTACCCGTCCGATAGAGATGCTATTGCGCTTGACGAGACACCAGTGTCTAGCTACTTTGGAGTGCAGGCGCGACAGAGCATGGGATCCCGAGACCTAGAGGTAGATCCCACTGACGCCGACATCATGCTACCTCCGCGGCGCCAACAGGATATTTGCTCCCGACTTCTGAGCTATCTATTTAACTGGTGACGAACATATTGAACCGAGGTTAAGTCCTGATAGCGCTTGTCAGTTGGTTGGCAGCGAACTCGCTAATGGCGTCGCTACCGTAAGACTGGCTTCCCCAACAATAAAATTAACAGCATCTCAGCTATCAGTGGTAGGTGTCACATCCCGAGCTTCTTCTGTTAACGTTGATTGATGTGTTATACTAACAGAAGACCGCCGCGTTCAATCGAAAGAATACTATGAGCCAGGTCAGGAGATCGATGCCGACAACCAGTGAGTTTGGCATTTCGCTTGATCACCGTTGCATCTTTTATGCGTTTAGTTAGCCGTTCGGCCCGTGCAGAACTCTCGGTACTGGGTCTTTCAGCAGCAAACAGTCTTTGGTGTCATCCCTGGCATCGACTGGTCGACTCCAACAGTTGAAGCTCTAAACCAGGGGGTGTATGTGATATACGCGCGTACGAGTTTGTTTTACGATCACCCCGCTGGCCCGTTCATAAGTGCGCTCCATTGACACGACAGCGCTCTACAGTCGTGTAATTTGACGAATAGTGTGTGATCTTTGCGTTGATATTGTTATCACTTCTGGGCTCTGACTTTCATCTTCATCGTCAATATCGCAACGACCCCGAGAATATCTCGATGATGCAGCAGTCGGGTGCGAAAGTGCTTTTCAACATCATGGTATTCTTGCTTGTGCAGCATCGGTGGTCTCATTTAATCGCGCTACAACACGGTAATCACACCCGTGAATTGAGACCACCTTGCTGTGAACTTCTTCATGGCCACAACACAAGCATCATGCAATTAAACCGCAAGTAACTTGTGCAACTGAGGTTACCACGACAGATAGCGTGGCAAAACCGCCACACGTTACTCTGTTATACTTTGATGGAGAGGTCCTTAAAGAGGATTATCTACTATGTGCTTATCTCCGTCACGTTACCGTAGTGGTCTGTCAGGTTACCCTAAGCTTTAAATCAGCGGACTGAGGTCCTTCCTAAATATCACTTCATTGATTGGCAGTACATGCGGTAAAGCGTCTTGGTATTAATCATCCACGGGTCGTACTACAGATACATCAAATACCATGACACACCACCGTCGTGCAGACGTCCTTGAAGGTGAGCTGGACATGCGTTGCTTGGAATCGGGTCAAAGATACGAGGTACCAGAGATCACCGAACAGCGGGGTGACGCAAACATCACAATCTGCCCTTCAGCGAATGTTTTCAAACGCTGTCACCTCGTCTCGAGTTGCTCTCGAAATCCTCATTCAACCATATTATATCAGCTTAAATTCTGTTGAATATGACGACCAAAAGCCTGTTGCTGCTTTACTTGTTATTCATCGGATCTCTCAGTCTTCCAGTTCCTGCACAAAGCATCACTGCACATGGACGTAAACGCGTTCTTTTTGGTGCTTGGTACCCGACATTTATCTCGTCTATAGTGTAATTTCCAAAACGTTTTTAAATCTCTTCTCTCTTCTCATTCGTTATAAATCTATCCCTCCTTTCTAATTCGCTAATATCCTCAATCCTTTAGACTAAAATACAAATTTCAGCCCCTCGGTAGTCAGCGTCTCACATCGTCACTTTCGTAAACGCCCAAGACCTTCGCAGTCCGACCGCCATGCTGCCGTCCATCGTCCCGCGCATCCAGCAGAAGGTCCTGGAGCACCAGATCGTGGCCAACAGCCCCAAGCTCACGGCCATGTTGGGCCACCCGGCTGGCCCCTTCACCGTTCACTTCTGGGCCCCCACCATCAAGTGGGCGATCTCGCTGGCCAACCTCGCAGACATGAAACGCTCTCCTGAGACCATTTCAGTGGCCCAGCAGACGGCCGTGACGGCCACGGGCCTCATCTGGTCGCGTTACAGCCTCATCATCACCCCCAAGAACTGGAACCTCTTCGCTGTTAACGTTTTCATGGCTGGCACGGGTCTCATCCAATTCTACCGCAAGTTCACGTACGATCCGTCCAAGAAGACGGAGGTCATCGAAGCTGCCAAGTCTAGTTAAAAGAACTTATCTACACCCCATGCACTTTCGGTGAGATACAAACTGCTGGAGGATTCGTTTAATGATCTAATTGAATGAGCTAGAGTGCTTCTTTCGTACGACCGTCTTGATGCCGACATCTGCTTGAAAAGGAGCAACTACCCTTCATCTCGACAGAAGTGGTAGATAAAAATGAGATGCTTGGCGTAGAACAAATTGACACGAAACCAAATGTACTAACTTACTACTGTGCTCACGCCAATTTGCCCTACAAGAACAATGACACCTGAGTCCGAGATATCATCTTGTCCAAAGAGTAAGTCCGTTGTGCTGTTCATTGTGGTCGTGTTCGTCGTTTTCGCTGGTGGAGCAGTCATACGAGCTTTGGGTCGCGTATGCAACGCTGTAGTTTGAGACTTCTCCACTACTATCAAAACACTCATAATATTTCCCATGTTTTCGATGCTGCATTGGTCCACTTCAAAACCTTCAAAACCGACGCAGCACCGCAATTTCGTCGCTCACTTTTAGTTGAGATCTAACACCGAATCTACAGTATTAGTCTAAACGGCTAGTACGATTCACATTGTCGAGGTGCGATTGTGCCGAGGACGTTACGGGGCAGACCACTTTAAGCAGAAAGAGACGAGATGGTAGACGTTTCCTCCGGTCTGACGTTGAACACCTATCCTTGGTTGGACGGTTGGACGATGCGTTCTGATCTTCCTCGATCCCGAGTACCACAAAATAGTACTTCGGGTAATGCCTTGGTCAGGCCAGATATCTCATTTGGATTTTAGCCATCAAAAGCCGAATTGAACCACCAAGCCCAAGCTTTAAGGACCCACCTACACAACCGAAATGCCCAACAAGTCCCGACGTCTTCGCGATATCGTATTGATGGCACTCCTAGCTCTCTGGGCCTTGGCAACTGGACCCAATCTTGTTTCATGCAAAACGGTAACTAGCTCGCAGGAATCGTCCCGAGATGCCAAAGCGAGGCAGGATGCGGATCGACGTGCTACTGAAATTCTACGACAGAAAATACTCTCGGATTCCGCGGCCAAATTTGAAGAGAGACAACGTACATACGGCAACAACAACGATGTGAACTACTCATGGAATAGGAAATATCGCGGCACTAGCAACCGCTATTCCAACAACCGCTATACCAACAACCGCTATTCCAACAACCAATACACCAATAATGGCAACAACCAAAACCAACAATATAAAACAGCGAATACAAACTAACAACACGAAGAAGGAGCCTTCAAGCGCATTTTTCACTGCTTGACCTGCCGTTGGAGTTTCTTATCTATCTTTTCTAGAAATATACCTACAGGGGCTAGCACTTCAGTCGAAGAAACAATCACAAGAGATCAACTTGTAAATGGCGAAGGTCCCAGGTCTCTTTCGTAAAATTCTAGTGATGGCAATCGTGGTAATTTGGGGCTTTGAATTGGCTTCAGGCAAAGCGATAGCCAACGAGCTACCGTCGTTCCAAGATGCAAAAACTCATCAAGACGCAGATCGGCGTGCTACTGAAATCCTGAGACAGCAAATTCTCGCAAATGCTGCGGCTAAGTTCGAAGCGAGGCAACGCAGTTACGGCAACAACGATGTGAGTCACTCGAGGAACCAGCGATATCGCAAAACAAAAAGCATTCGGTAACATTCTCAAGGAAAACCAGGCACTTCAAACAGTAAAGGAGCTAGCGTTTAAAGAATACAGTTATTTAGTGCTTGATAATAACTCACTTCTATACGATTTCTCGAAGTGGGGCCACCAAGGCTAGCGGATATCTACCATCAGCCAATGGATTCCACCCCCAATCAGTGCAGTCTCCAATGCTTGGAATGATTACTTCGGTATCGTTGCATGCTGGGGTTCCGCCCATACTCACCCACTGACCGACATCGTAAACCCAAGCTGGTAGTTGTGTCACATCAGTATGATCGATCGACAGATAGTTGATCAACAACCCGTCCCTTATTGATGATGGAAGTTCATTGATCGGGTTGTACGAGAAACACACCTCTAAGTATTCGTCCAGCAAAGACACTGTTGTGAAGAGATCGTCGGGGATTGCCTCAAGTCCATCGTTAAGTAAAGAGACTGACAGTGACGGAATTTTGAAGAGCACTGAGGGGAACTCTTTGAGTGGTGTGTGTTCCAGGTATACAAGCCTCACATTAGCCCAAGCATCTGCAAGCTCATCTGGAATCACCTCAAGATTTGTGACTGACATCTCAATGTCCCCGAGCAGCGGTGGTAGCGGTTTGGTTAGTAGACCCCGTGGCATTTCCGTCATATTTGTGTAAACCATGATGAGATAGATCATATTCGGATGAAGGTCAGCATTCAGTGCTGCGTCGGCACCCCATTTCGCGATCGAGACATTCCACAACTCGAGCCCAAGTAAATTTGGGAACTGACGTATGGAAGAAGGCATCTCGAAATCCGGACAGTGCTCAAAAATTATTGCCGTCACTGCATCTCCTTGGAGATGATCTAGTGCATCACTCGACGGCGATAAAACATCATACTTGTAGCAGTTATATTTCAACACTGAACAGCTTACATTCAGAGCAAACCACGGACGAAGGCCCTGTAAACACATTTCCATGGTATCCATGTTCGCAGTGCTTGACAAGTGCGCAGCATGCAGATGCAAACCAAGAACGACGGCTCCAGCAGTAATAAAAAGAAAAGGGGTCATCACTCGCCTCATAAATCGCAGACCAACAACGTGCATGGGTTGTGCACGCTTTGATGAGTAGTTTAGCGTCCTGATGATCTGTGGTTTGACCCGAACTGCAACGGACGTTGTTGCCACCGAAGAACTTCGTTTACCCTTTTTTCTCTTGAACTGCTGCGGGGAATACAATTCCAAGATGAGACTGATACTCGCCATCCCGAACATAACGCTCAAGTGTGGCACAAACTTCGTGATACCATCTAGAAAATTGAGTGCGAAGAGTGCCTGGTTTTCACGTACGAGATTCGGGAACGACACATCACCGTAGAGAATATCCAAGGGGAATCCGTACCAGTTTGCGTCAAACATTTGAGCGTAAGGCAAAAAGATGGCCATTGGCAGGATAAGACATGACATGAGCGTCAATAGCGTGTCCACTGTCACACAAATGGTTCGTTCTCGAATTGATATGGTGGCATTTGTCTTTGTAATGTTACGCGTCGATGCGGTTTTCGTCGCCCGAGATTCTGACGATAGCATTAGATAATCCAACATGGGCGTGACCCAGCAATTAACAACTACCATAGCAGCATAAACCTGGTTGATCCATACACGACCGATTAAAGTGCTGTAGTGATGGCATTGAACAATCTGTGCAGTAGCTTCCACAGCTTTGCGCACCACAAATACGAGTACAAAGTGACCCCCTTCGACACTTAACATATCCTGCAAGCCTGCGGCAGTGTACGAACTGATGGAGCTGATAGAACTGCGAGAGCGGGAAGATGATGATTCAGCAGGTCGAGGGGTGGTCTTCTTTAGCCCTCGAAAAAACTTTATCACCTTATTAATCATGGCGGCACGAGGAAAGACAGCCGGAGCTCGAGTTTTGATAGACCATATCACGTGAAGAACCAGTTGCAGTCCATGCAGAGCTCCTAGAATTCCCACGAGTGTTCCGAACAATCGGAAGTAGCGTTGTTTCGGCAAAGCTAACAGGTTCGCATAGTACGCCATGAGAGGGTTCTCCATGAAAAAATAGAGTAGTGCTTTCGCCAGAAGGAAAGCTGCACACAGTCCATGAAGTGACAATAGTAGCAACCACACTACGACAAAATCGACAGGTGATAGTGGCTCCGTCGATTCTGCTGGCTTGGAATGTCGTCTCACCTGAGTAGGTGGGACGACGCTGAGGCTGGATTTCTCTACGACAAAGTCATCTTCTTCAATATAACCAGGTTGTGCGATGTTGGACACGACTCGCTGCATCAGTGCTCTGACGTAAAATAATGTAGGAGTGGTCAGGAGGACCTAAGAACGTATCGATAATAACAGACCGTTCTTGTCTTACCCGCGAGAGACATCATAGGACTATCTTTGAGGAAGACCAACGGAGCCGTTAGATGAGTTTTGGTTTAATGACGATGTGTTTCGTTGGTCCGTTTACTTTACGTCTAGCATTACTGAGCTAATTTACAGCGTCAAGAGATGACCACCTGTAGTCGTCCATCGTATTTGGCCGACTTGTCTTTGTTTTGACGCTGTAGCAATGAAGAATCGACTAACATATTGCTCAGTGATTTCATTGAGTTCCGTATCGAAGCACCTCCTTACGGCGCGAGAGGTTTGATGAAGTTGTAGGAAATTCATTTCCTAATACTCTTCAAGTGAGTGTAAGAGATCATTATTCGTAGTTACGTTCAGTGCATTGGACATTTCACTATCGAAATTTTCAACCGAAGGCTTAACGAGGAGTTTACTAAAAGCAATTAGCCTCTGAAATTGTTGAGTAGCTGCTCCTGGAGAGATTTCGCATTGAGCTGATATCCAGATGACACAGGCACGTTCATACCTGGTTGTCCACTCATTGGTATTTGCTGCTGCATTTGCAACGTTTGCTGTTGTTGTATTCCCATAGACATTATCATTGGCTGCTGCATGCCCATGGATTGAGGTTGCATATTCATAGACATCGTTCGTTGTTGCTGCATTCCCATATTTGTCATTTGCTGTTGTTGCATCCCAAATGCCATTGGCTGCTGCATGCTCATTGACATCGTCCGCTGCTGTTCCATGTTCATATTCATATTCATCGATTGCTGTTGATGCACTCCAAAGACCCCCGAAGACATCCCTGGCATCGCCATCGACATTGGTTGTTGTGGCTGCATGCCCATAGACATCGACTGCGGCTGCATACCCATCGTCATTGCCTGTTGCATCTGCATCACTGGTTGTTGTTGCACCTGGGATTGCATCACTCCATAACCTTTGTTCGTATCCATCATCGGCATGGGAGACGGCATCGACATTCCTGCTATTTCGACAAGTTGAGGAGGTCGCACTTGGTGCTGTTGCATTTGAGCTCCCACTCCAGCATTACCTCCTTCTGTGACTGACTTTGGTGGTACTGGAACGGGCAGGTCGACGTCAAAGTTAATCATGTTCAGCGCATCAAAATCGCGATGAATCCTTGCGCGGCGCTCCTCTCGTTCTTCTCGCCGATTAAGTTTATCCTTGTTATTGTTAATCGACCACTGTAGTTCCTGCAACCAATTTCCGCGCTCTTGCTCACTGGTAGCAACCAACTCATGTCCTCCAACAACACCCGGAACTTCAATTCGAAATCCACAGCCTTTTGGTCGGTCAGGGTATGTAGCGACCACCACGCGTACTTCGTAGTTCACAGGAATGATAATAATCGGCCGTACACCAGTCGCATTCTCATACAGCAAAACTGCTTCTGGTCGCAGCAGTGCAAAGTGCTTGGCCCATACACCATCCATCTTTTTACGCATCAACGGACCACGCAGAACGCTATTCGGCATTTCAGCAGCGTCTACAGCGCTTACGTTCGCATACTGCATGCCATTGAGACTTTCATTGGGGTCAATTTCGCGTTCTTCCAGTCCGTACCCCTTGTCCTCCTCTTCTTCGTCTTCATGATTTACATACGCTGCATCTAGGTCGACATCTTCCAGTTCTGCCTGTTTTTTCATCCATGCATTGGGATGCATCATGGGATACCCTCCTCCATAGTGCTGAGGAATAGCCGTATGAGGTAACATCATGTTCAATTCTCTCGGTTCTCCCATGACTCGAATCCGCTGCTGTGTGCGAGCCCCAAGCAGCTTGGCCAATAGCAACGTCAACACCCTCGCAAAAGCCGAACTGTTGACCACCAATATCCGTTTTACCACTTCAGGATACCATTTCTTGCACACCTGCAAAATATCTGTCACCATTTTGGCTTCCAGATTGGCCAACGTGCAGTTGGCAATGTCGACAATGAACACGATGCCCGGTGCGTTTCGTTCCTCCATCGTCTCAACAGCGAGATCCATGAGGTACACACACAACCTCCGTGCATCTTCCAGTGAACTAACCGCGGATCCGTCAGCCGCACCTCGTCCTTGTCGTTGCAGCTTCTGACCGTCTCCAAAGCCTGGTTTAAAGTACTGTAGTTGCAATAGCAGAACGGGACAACCTTCGTGATCAGCTGCTCCATCTAATAAATGAGCGTAACCTTTGCGTAGTTCCTCCTGAAGAGTGGGGAGTCCTACATTGAGTTCTTGGTAGTGCATTTCAGTGCGGAATGCGTGTTTCTCTTTAAGTTGCAAAGCTGCTCGCATGACGTCCCCATTGTTGCGACGAAGAGTTCGAACCATCTCGGAGTCCGTGAAGACGTCAGGTAGAGCCACTGCACTAGCCAATGCTTGCAGAGGAGTAGGGTGGCCACCGTAGCCCTGGTTGTGTGGTAGTTGAGCAGCGTACGCCCCCATGTTCCCAGTGAAGTTGGAAGGACCGTGACCATAACCACCGCCACCGTACGAGTAGCTCATTAGTAGGAATCTCTTCGGAATCGACACTGAAGGGACGGACGAGGAGAACGAGCTAGACACGGCGAGCGTTATCGATGCTATTTGCTACCGAGAACGTTCGGGATGAGATTGAGCAACTCTAGGGAGAGTATCCATTCAATTACTTTCGTAAGGATTGTATAGCAGTTTGTGTCAAAACTTACGTTTTGGCTTGTGTTTTCGGAAGTGGTTCCTGCAACGTTATTTAAACCTAACCTCACCCAGTTGCAATAATGGTTGCTTGCAAAATAAATGACGCTTATATTACGAAAGTAAAAAAACTCAATTAAGACACTTTCCCCCTCAGGACAAAAAACTCATTCTATGAATACTCGTTTCATATCGTACTTCAAAGAAACGAAAGTGTACTATTCAGTGAAGGGGGTGGGAAATTCTCAGCCTCCCATTTCAAAAGAGCAGATTGAATAGGAAGAAACGTACTACACTTCGTGCGCTGCCCAAAAACGATGAATCTACGTAGCCGCGGGTCTAAGGATGCCCCAAACTTTCGAGGCATGGGCCGCGACCACTCAAGTGACGACGGTTACGTGAAGTGAAGAATCTGTCCGTAAGCCTGTGCGAAAGAAGACCAAAACGGAACCAAAACGTAAGACGATAGAAATATGTTTTGTATTGCATAGGTACTAACTGTGACTAATGATGCGACAATGTTTTCTATAGGGCAACTAAAGGGGATGGCGAAATAGACTGGAAAGACCTGGATCGTGACAGCGGTACGTTTTGTTATGTAACTTTCTGATGTTGTCCACGCATGGTTGGTTGGTTTAACAGCTCTTATCTGATAAAACTAATTCTTATTACAATATTTAATGTTGATTATCTTTGCCAAACACAGATAGACACTCACTACCTCCGTCGTCCAAGCATACTTGAGACGCGTCTTCCAACGCAAGTACACCGTCTTCTTTACCCGAGGAAAAGCCAAGCAAACCCCTCAAGGTCAGCACGCCTCTCACGTCGATTCCTGCGCCAAAGTCTACATCAAACATTAAGCCGTCACCTAGAGGCCTCCTCAATGTTGCTGGTACGTATCGTTGTTGTTTCTAATGTTGTTCGTTGTAATTTGTTATTCTATGATGTTTTAGGTAAACCCAATGTTGACGGCGCCACGGTTGCAGTGGCTTCTAGTTACAATGATGTTTCCTTCGTATCAGCCGACTACTCCCGTGGAAAGGACGTTAACAATCCTGGCACTAGTATGCTCCGCATTTTGACAAACAAGTTTGAATCTAATCGGTCCCTTTAAACATAGTCAAACCAAAAGAGAAAAATCTGTCCTCGCCAAAGAATGTAGACACAGCAAGCAGGAAAGCTGCAACCAAACAGTCAGAAAAGCTTCCACAGACAGGTAAGGCTGCGTTTACTACCGTTGCTGGCATTAACGTTGCTATGTCTAACGTTGCTATGTCTAACGTTGCTGCTTCTAACGTTGCCACTTAACTAACGTTGCTCGTCTATCAGTGCTCGGTGCAACGTTGCTCTTTAATTTCTAGAAATTACCACGTCTGATGGCTTGGTAGCGAAGTGGTTGTTTTCACCCCACACTTACGCTTCAAGTAGCGATGATTCGGGTTCAAGTGATGACGCCGTTTCTACACCAGTGTCTGGGGACAAATCATGTGAATCTGACGCAGCCAGCGTCACCTCCACAGTAATACCAGTTAACGCGCCAAGAGATAATACTGGTGATGTGAAACCCGCCGCAGTGGCTGATCCATTCGACAACCTGCCGCCTGAGCAAGCTCCCATTGAGTTACCTGACCAGTTGCTGTTTCACGAGGAGAGAAAACCGCGCAACCGAAAGAGCGGCGCATCTGGTACTCGGAATAGCATTGCAGCTGCACATGTGGACGTCCCTAATCATGCAGACGTGATCCCGAGGTATGGATATCGCTCTTGGGAACAGGTAACAACCGCTCTAGAATTCTACGCTGGGTTGCCGGCTTTAAGTTTCGTATCCGTTCGAGTAAGCCGGTGGCTAGGTGTCAGAGGTTCGTACAATCACTATGAAATTGTGCTGAACAGTGATAACGTTTCATGTTTATACTTAATAGTGATGACGCTCAAGTCCCTCTCGAGTTTATGTACGGTTTCAGGAATTACCGCTGTATTCACGGCGTGATGCAGGCTGGGCGTGGAGAGGGCATGAGTGACTCCCATTTGAACTTTACAGATTGTAAAGCACGTTTTGATGCGGTCGCAACGAACGTTCACACCAAGGAATAGAGTTTTGTGTGATGCATCGTGATCAAGAATGAATGGTGAACACAAAATCATCCCGTAGAGAAGGAGAAGCGGGTTCGTAGTGTCAACGATGTCAGCAGAAGGATCTGTCGCCGAGGGAATTGATGTTTTGGCTGATGCCACAGCAGGGTCGCGACAGATTGCAAACTATGCAACTAGCGCACTTGGTGGGTCTTAAGAAGCAGTTTTTATTCTAACAATAATATTGCAGTACCAAGGTCGATCGATTTCTGCGCAGGTCATACGAAACTTATTACCCCGGACACAAACCGCTTCCAGTACTCAAGAGCGACTTAAAAATATGCTTCATGCCTTGAACACGTAAATGGATCGGAGGTTCTAGTAATTCAAGATGATCTTGATATCACTGGAGGCATTGTTCTTCAGACCATATAGACTCGTGTCCATCTGTATCTCAAATTTCACTAGATGCGTTGGATATATTTGAACTGTCTCAGACCATTATAAATGGCGATTCTTCGCCTGCATTCAATCATACTACGCGTCGCAGCGAGTCGGACGACTGTAGTATCGAAGCCGCAAATGCTACGATGTCCCTGTTAGCTTGTTCAGCAGGAAGGTCGGCCAACGTCAGCCATGAAAAGGTGACTATGCATCCAGACGATCAAGTACCATTGGTAAAGCTAGGCAAGAAAGTAGATGGGTGTGTTGTTGATGAGATGAATTTACCACCACATATTACGAGGGAACACCACAGGAACAGAAGGTCAAGCACTGGGCATCACACGGTGCTATGCGCATATACGTTACTGTGACATATCCAAGAGGGATAACCGTGAACATTGTCAGGTTGATGAACTGGGTATCGCACATAAGACATTTAGCGCTCGACAAAGAGGTTTTGGATCAATATCCCGTTATCACGGATGTCATAGCTCTTTCTGCTACAAGCCCTAGCGTATTTGAGACCTCAGACGCAGAAGCCGACAAGCACACGTGGACTTTTGTCGTACCTAAGTCGTAGTGACGGTAATGCAAGCAGCTATGGAGACATGCTTTCAGAAAGAAATATGCTGCATCAAAGACTACAGATGAAGGCCCAGAAGAATTGACCTCGTTAATTCCCAAAACAATGATGCCCAAAGCGCTGTGGTCAAGCTGAGAGCAAATCTCGTCTTTTTTTCGAGGTACGGAGGATAATAACGTTGCTCTTATAATAATGTTGCTTTATCGCGTTGGTCACCTAATTTTTTGTATTGGCTTTTTGTAGTCGACGTGTCTTGGCAATGAGATCGTTCTATGAAGTGACAAAGTTGGCTAGCGCTTGGTCACGCGATCTGGATTGGTTGTGCCAAAATTGGAAGAATGTGCAAGCTGGACAGGTGGAATTTTGGCTGAGGAGACACGACCAGAAAATCTAATTGCTGTTAGTGGTAGCTCCAGGCTTGATAAGCTGGTGATGGAGGTAATAGTGAAATACGAAGTTGCTTCGCTTGCTTATAAATACTCTCTGCGGTCAAGAAGTGTTTTATATACTTTCGTGAAGTCGTGGGAGCAGTGGCGCGAACTGAGTGGCTAACTGGAGTAGCTGTGAATTTTGGGGTGGGTGCGATATGTGAAGGAAGGGCGGACTGTTTAGTTCTATCATCTCATGACCTGGATGGACATTTCCCCAAAGATCGAGGTCTTTTCTCGTACAAACTGGTGATCCTCCCAGTCGATAGTCACGGTATGCACTGGACATTGATAATGGTGACAATCGACAAAGGAAGCATTCGTGCTCTTTTCCACGACCCGCTTAATTCTACAACCCACTTGAATGAGCTCAGAAATATATGGAAAGGAAACATCCTTCCATTTCTACATAGCTGGAACAAGCATTAGCGAACGTATGCCGAGAGGAGTACCAATTTCCGGTCCATGTGCCTATGCATTCCATAACTCGTCCAACACAACCAGATGGAGGAAGTTGTGGGATCATGGTACTAGCCATGGTGCATACCTAGTTCGCTTACCAAAGTGAGGATTTGAACTAGACACAGTGACTTCGGACTAAGTCAAAGTGATGCGGCTGCGAATTTTGTGATTAGTGATATGCGGTTCGTTGTTCCATGCTACTGCAGATAGTGACGAAGCAGCTACTCGTGCTACTGACAAGGAATTGGTGAGTATTTACAGGCCTAGTGCATAGGAATATCAAAGATGAGGTGGAGTTTCCATTAGTATCTTTAGCGCTGAGTGATACCTTTAAAGTTAGTGCAGCGTAATGTAGTGTACAACGTTGTGGAGTGTGCAACAATATAAAGTATGCAATGTTAATAATTGTACGACGTTATCTAGTATGCAACGTTAATGGTTATGCAACGTTATCTAGCATGCAACAACATGGGGAAGCATACGCACGTACACACTACCGTAAACCTTGAACGTCAACTTTCTTACTACAGTATCGTGCTGATCAGTGTTACATAAAAGAAAAAAGACACTACACACTAACCAGCTCATGACACTATGAGAACCGTCAAGTTCGCCACCACACTCACTTAGTGACCTGCGCCTGTGTAGACTGTTTACAGCGTGTAACTCACCGAACAACCCAACGCTGAGAAGTCAACATTTGATGACTTAACATGGAGCTACTGTATTATAGCGTTCTTTCAGCAGTCATTTCTACACAAATTCAGCATGAATTTTTCCGTAGTGGTTCAAGCACCATAAACAAATTGCATAAAATGTACCATTAGGGGCGCCCATAATTTTACAGCGCCATAAGCATTTTGACAAAATGGTTTAATGATATGAAAATTACCCTAAAAAATTAAAATTCTAGCGAGCTGTACAGTTCATTTGCTTTTAATTCCGATGCATGCCGACCGTTGATCTTTGAGGCTCATTTGCGAAAACGGAACACATGTGAGAAAGCTGCCAAGCTGCCGATTCCTAGAAGTGTTTCAACCGCGCATCATTAGATCGACTCACATCGCCAGAAAGACGCGGTTTTCAGGTGCTATGAGAGAGGGTAGGCGTGTATTCAAGTTATTTCTTTGACTAGAGTTTGAATCACATTCCTGTGTTTTGTTGTAGGTTCTCTTTTTGGCGCCAGTTCTTCTTCCAGTGACGGGGTGGAGGATGACCGAGACGAAGACTATGAATACGTGAGCGATTCGAGTGAGGAAATACAAGAATTACTTGGGGAGATAAATAAGTGCTTCTATCTATCCAAATGTAAAACAAGCGACGTAACTGTAACCATAACGCTGTCATGAATAGATGTACACCTAACGTCGTCACGTGAACGAGGTTTGTAGGGGTATTGCGATACGCAGATGAAGTAGCTAACACCACTCTATTCTTATGTGCGCAGATATCCGGACCACACAACCACACAAGAAAGCCAGCAGTCGGCGGCGCCAAGACCCAAATGCTGATCGCACACCTCGTATCCAACGCACGGCAACCTACACGAAGCGCGTGGCTATGGAGAGTTCTCGCGAATATGTGCAGAACAAGATAACCCTCATGCCGAAACTCGAGTTTTCGTCTTGGAGCAAGTTTAATGAGGCGCTCGAGGCATACTGCAACAAGCAGTATCTGTTATTTCGAGCACGAGATACTCAGACCGTCAAGAAACACAATTCGTAAGTCAGATCATTTTATTAATCTTGTTACCATTGGATAAGTTAAACTAACGATTTATTGTGTTGTTATGGTATTTGATAGTGTGAAAATGATTCAAATTCCAAATAATATGGAGCACAGCTTTAAGGTATTCCGCTGCACACATGGATGCTCGCAGAAGTCTCGTTCTAAAGGCAAACGAACCACACCACGCCGATACACTGGTTGTAAAGCTCGATTCACAGCACGAGTTACAGACACCACAGTAGGGAGGGAAACAGCAGAATGGAAGATTGTACTTCTGAACTGGGTAAATTGTTCTATTTGATGGGATAACCAATGTGTAGCTAACAGCTTTCGGTACTACAGACATGGACGCACAAACATCGTACCAACGCTTCAATCTACGCTGGATATTTTGGTGCGGGATCAATTCCACAAAATAGCCGGATCTTTGACGAAGTTGGGCTTCTAGCAGATGTAAACACGGAGTCACATCGCATTCAAGAATTTTTAACTGGTGCACTGGATCGACAGGTGACACATTAGCAAGCACGGAACATCTTTCGAAAGGTGTTGAAAAGTACTTCAGCAGAAAACCAGCTCAAAGACATGCTTGACAACCCCGCAGAGTTTGATGGCAACGAAGTCCTTGTGATTCAAGATCAAAACGACGTGAGATGCAGTGTTGTCATTCAGACTGCGGTACAGAATCTAGCTTTCAAGCACTGGGGGGAATCAATTTGCATGGATTGGACTTATGGTACGAACAACTTAGGTTATCATCTTGGTAAGCACACATATTTTTCATGCACCCTTACTTTCATTGCAGTACCTTTATTGCTGATGCAGCGCCCTTAATAATATTTTGTTTGTCTTCATGTTACTGTAGGAAGTTTGCTTGTTACCAGCTCCACCGGTCGTGGCGTTCCTGTACTTAATTTCATTGCGCTCAATGAAACAATGGAGACTATGGAGGCTATTTTAGAGTTCTTCAAGTCTAACAACAAGTTTTAGAGTTCAGTGGAGACCTTTGTCATTGATAAAGACTTTCAAGAGTGGAGAGTACTCGAGAAGTGCTTTCTTCAAGCAACGGTGTTGCTGTGCCAATTTCATACTATGGCGAACTGGAAGAAAGTCGTAAAGCGGGCGAAGTACGGTCTAAATGGCATTCAGAGAGACGAGGTAGAATACTCGATAAAGCAGATGATGTACAGTACCACAAAAGAAGCCTTCAACACAGCGAGGGACGGATTGGAGAAATTTTGCAAGGGAGAGTGTCCGGATATATGCAACAAGTCCTGTCCAGAAATTTTCACATACTTTCAAGAGAATTGGGAGTGGTGTAGTAATATGTGGTCTAATCACGGTCGTGGGAATTAGTTTACTGCTGGTAATACTACCACGAACCGCATTGAAACAAACTGGAATCAATTAAAGAGATTACTTGGAAAAAAGACGCGTATAGATCAAACTATCGCTGGACTTCTGCGAAACCAAGTAAACGTTGTGAATCATTTATTGACGGCGTTACGCAAGTTTTCTACTCAATCTCGTAGTCCTGATACGATTCCTACCTTTTTGCAGCTAGTGGCAGCCCAATTGTCAAATGATGCACTTGCCAAAGTTTCAGCCCAGTGGGATTTATTTATGGTAAATAAGAAGGAGGCGAGATGCCTGAATGTGGGGCCAACCCAGTCAGAATGGAATGTTGTGCTACCGGGTCGGGAGTGGTGCGTGAATGATATTACGTGGTCATGCAGTTGTTTGGTTTTCAAGAGTCGACGACTTCCTTGTCAGCACGTAATGATGATTGCTAAAATCGCTCATCGGTTTGAAGCCCTTCCAGCAGCGGTGGTTTTAACGAGATGGAGCATGAAGAAACGCAGACATTGTACAACGAGTTTGAGAGTTGTTTGAATGCGCTTCGACAAGTGATCAATATGGTGAAGGCTCGACCTAGGCGTGTTATGGCGCCCGAACTTGTTTCGGCACCATAAAGTAATTATCCTAGCTCAAGTTCTCCAAGTCCAAGTGATGTGAAATATGTAGGTCTGCAAAGGGAAGAACTAGCAAATATGGTTGTTTTATCGGGTGCGGAGAAGTACGCGAGGGCACAAGCTTTGCTTGAGTCGATCATCAATAATCTAAGTGATTTACCAACTGTTGATTTTTACCAACAAATGGTAAATGGAAAACAATCATCAGAAGTGATGAAAGTGGCGGTGATAAGAGGAAGACCACAGCTGCTATGGATCGCGAAAGCGATTAAGATAATTATTTTGATCAACTAGATTATGCAGATGTGATGGCCAATATGGAGGCAGACCGGGAACTAGCGATGGAGGTCGAATCACTTGCAGGTATGGCACGGGAAAGGAGTCTATCTCATGCAAAAATACCGATGAAACTTCATCTGATAGCTCTGGCATTGCACCCACGCAGCCTTCTAAAGAATCATCTGCACCAGGTACCGGAGAAAGCACTGAGAGCGACAAAAATCCAAATGATACCAGCTTCATACCTGATAAACTCGCCCCAAAACACAGTGTGGACGTGCTGCGCCTCCCAGCGCCTCGACCTCGGACGCGAAAAAAAACAAAAACAAGGGTGGACTACTCCTCAACCGAAATATGCTACTGTATTGACATCGTCTGAGGTTACTGCAACAATGGTACAAATAGTTCAATGGGCAAATTATCACCCAAACGTTGAGAAAGTGTCAAATGCGCTCGATCAGTACCCTGTTGTATTGATAGACAAATTTATCCAAGCCCGACCTGTGACTTGTGGAGTAGCCGCAAAGGAAGATGAGGCTACGCACCTGCAGCATAGGTTTGTTATACCAGAGTCCCTATTGAGGAGATTGGAAGCAGCCATGGAGCAAAAATTAGCACAGCTAGCTACTTGGAAACATCAAGCGCCCTGGGGTTTAATTGTGTCACTGGGGTCGAATCTTGTGACTCTACACAGGATGTTAACTTTTATTTGTTTCCAGATCACAGTGATAAAGGTGCCCAAAAAGAGATAAGGTGCTCAATACTCTCAACACTCACACATTTTATTGTAGTTCTTTCCTTTACAGAAAGAGAACTTTCTACAATATCAAGGCACGTGCCAGCAAATTTAGTGAGAATATCAAGTAGTTTAAGCAAGAGTGGCGTCAAGTTCAGGCTCACCCGGTAGAGCCATACTCCTTGGAAACAAAAACAAATGGCTTACTGCAATCTGAAGCAGCAAAAGTTCACCAAACACTTGCCGGTGATGTGTTGAAAAGGTTTTCGATATTGTCGCTAATGACGGAGCTGAAAACAAAGTCAGGTAAAAGTGTACTCAAGTTTTACGATGTGGTTGCTGGAATCCCTCGCTGCAATATGCTAAACGGCGCTGTCATTGATATGGCAATAACAATGATTGTTGAGAGCGTGAAAGGGTGCATTGCATTTTCATCACTTACACTGGTGTTGCTGTGGCCCACACCACCGGCTCAATGGCTCTCGCAGGCTCCATATGTGGTTTTACTATTAAATTTGAGCGCAAATCACTGGGATGTCATCGTAGTGGAGATCGCGTTCCCGACAACGCTGAGAGCACATTTATATGAGACACTCCATCAAGATTGCTATCGAAAAGAGCTCAAGAGGGCGTGGAATTTGGAGTTACTACCATATTTTAAGAAATGGCATACTGACAGTGGTTCATAAGAACCAATTCGAAAAGAAATTATTACGAAGTGGATCAACGAGCCGGTTCAACCAGACATGAAAAGCTGTGGATTAATGATTCTGGGAATCGTATATGCATATATACGTAACGCACATCAATTCGAGCACCATCGTATCACTGAGGCATACTTGAGGGTGGCTAGATTGAGGCTGGCGTGGCTTCTGTTGCGTACCACAAAGCAGATGCCACAAAATGAGGAAATTTTGGCCAAGATGAAGAAGACTGACGAAAAGATTAGCAAAATTCTTACAGCGCAATGATCACCTGCATACTAAGAAAACTAAAAAATGAAACTTCATTTAACCTCAGCTTTACCCACGATTCTACATAAAATTCCCATGAATCCATCTCGCTAACGCTCACCACATAAATCTCGACAACACGTTCAAGCAAAACCCCGTAGGATGTAACGTAGCCACTTGTTCCAGGACGTTCACCAATACCAGCTATTAGATCGTTAATAACCTCAGCTTCTCGCAACAGCGTCGGCTGAAGCACTTCCCGTGCGTATTGTAGATTGGCTAGTGTTTCTGACATCACCTGCATCTTGTCTTCCCTTGCTTGGAGTTCACGCGCTCTTGAGCGCAGCAGCTCACACGCTAATGCTTGGTCGTTTATGTGAATGATGGAGTCAATGATGGAATCGTTTGTGGGAACCACGTAAACGGATTTAAGCGGATTTTCAGTTTCACAATATTGGCAATAACGAAATCGCTATTGTGAAACTTCGCTCGTATACTGGTAATTTATTTCCCCTATTAAGGGTGCTGCAAAGGATAAGGGTGCACCATCGCTGTTGTGCTGTCGTAATTAAGGGTGCTCTAACGCCATTCGATTTTTTCATCCATACTTCCAATGTGTAGTCTTGGTACAAGCCAATCCATGCTAGCATTGGGTTGTGTGACTCGCCGTAGACCGCGGTCCGATGACCGGTTTCGACTGCACTCTTAGGATGGTGAACTCGAGACGGCACGGATGGCTGCAAGCAGGAACTAGGTAAGGTGTTATTAGTCTAGAGTCTTTCTTACTTCTCAATACACGTCGGTACCCTCAGCGTCTAGCAGGTTATGAGCCCAAAAGTTCACACCGTCGCCGGGAGCGAAGCTCCAGGAACTCCGGAAGCCAGCATCGACCACGAAGTAGACGATGACCCGTACGGAGACATTGACGAAGACAAGACGCCGCCCAAGTCCGGCGACCCACAGCAGAAGTTGCTGGACCTCCTCACGAACCTCACTGAGCGCATGGAGCGTATGAAGGCGTCGCAGCAGAGACAGGAAGAGAAAGAGCGGTTCTCGGGGCGCGAGTCAAGTGTTTTCGAGTCAGCCATCGGGCTCGGAAGAGCCATGGACCGGCGTGCTCTGAACCAAACGCCACCACCACGGGATCCGCCAGTATCCCCAGCCACGTACTTTGGTTTGAAGCAGCGTGGGTATGGGTATGAGAACGCGGCTGCGAACGTGGAGATGGCTCAAGCGCCACAGCAGGTGCTACCTCAGTACTACGTTCCGCCTCGTACGTACCAGCAACCTGCACAGCCGCCCGCCATGCCCCAAGGGATACAGGTACCCCTAAACGGCTTCCCTCGTGTGCCTGACACGCGCCAGCGTAAGCTTGGGATTCGTCATTTCGATGGAAAGGAACTCTATCAAGGTCTCGGCAGTGGTTTTCTATCGTGGGGCAAGCGTTTTGTGCGACAGATTCAGTTCGCTGAGCGTGCAAGCGGATTTCAGTGGTCGGAGGAGGTGAAGGTAGACATTCTGGGACATCACCTCACTGGCATGGCAGAAAGGTACTATAACCAGCAAGTAGAATGCTGGTGGGAGGAGGAACTGACATTAGAACACGCGATGCAGCGGCTGCTGCATACCTTCGCAACAAAGATTACTCCGGCGCAGAGCATGAAGATGTTTACGGCACAGAAAAATGCCAAGCGAAGCTGGACGGAGCACTGCCTATACCTGGTGGCAATCAGTGAAGCATGCAGACGGGCCGACAACTTAGTGTTGGATAATATTGTGCACTATGCGGATCCTGCGATGTGTGTATCGATGCTGTCGCGACTGAAACTTAACCGCACGGACTACCTCCTCCAGACAGAGGAACTGGCTCATTTCGCGCAGTCGACGGAGATTGAGCTTCATGGAAAACAACTCGGGCGTGACGTTGTGAATGACGTGCATGATGGGCGTGTGGACAAACGCAAGTGCTTCAAGTGTGGCAACAAGGCCACATGAAGGTGGCGTGCCCGAAGAAGAAGAAGGAATGGGGTCAGGATGGAGAGGCAGACTACGTTCTTGCGGTGAACAACGCGACGATACAAAAGGGACTGTGGATCCTGGACACTGGATCAAGTCGCCATCTCGTGAACGACGCCAGTCTACTAGAAAACCCGGAAGACTTCGAGAGTCAGTGCGTTGCCGCAGACGGAGGGGCTCCGAGAGTGACCAAGTGTGGCAGCATGATGCTGGAAACCACTGCTACGGGGAAACGGACTAAGGTGCGACTGCTTAATGTGCAGTACCTAGTGAGAAACATCATTTCATACGGCCTTTTGGAGAAGAAGGGTTTCAAAATCGAATATCGAGGGCCACATCGCGTGATTGCTGCAATGGATGGAGGACCAGCGGTTTTCGACGTGGAGAGATGCAATATTGTGCTGGTGGTCCGTTCAGAAGACTACGACAGCGCGAAGAACGCAGGGGACGAGCTGGTGTCTGTGGTAGCAGACTCTCAGGCAGAGGTCGGTCCAGACGTGCAGACTGGCACGCTGATGCATTTCCACCGCAGGCTCGGGCCCCTCAACTATGACACTATCCTAAAAATGGCGAAGGATCCAGCTTCTGTGATCTCGCTGACGGACGAGAAGCGTGCAAATTGCTTGGTCTGCGCACAAGGCAAGCAGACTAAGAACAAGCATTCACAGAAGGACTCCGGCAGCAACTCTCCCATCGACATCATTGGTGGCGTTATCTGCTCGGACCTCAAGGGCCCCATGACTCCAAGAGACCGCCTTGGCAACAGGTATATGGTGAACTTCATAGACCACCGTACAAACTACTGCAGGATTGTTTTGGCCAAGACCAAGGACGTCGCTGCACAGCAATTCAAGCGCTTCATGGCCTTTTTTGAGAGACAGTTCAATTACCGGATTCACGTACTGCGCGCCGACGGCGAAGGAGAGTACCAGACGCTAGACCTGTTCTGAAAGGACACAGGCATCGCGAGGCGAGTGAGCGAGCCAAGGAATCAGGCGAGCAATGGCAAGGCCGAAAGGATGCACCGCACCATCATGAACATGGTCCGTAGCATGGTGTTCGCTTGTGGGTTGCCCCTTAGGTTTTGGGGGGACGCTGCGGAGTACGCTGCGTACATCCTGAACAGGAGCCCAAGCAAAGCGAACCCGGGGTCGAAGTCGCCATTGCAGATGTGAACGAAGAGCACACCTTACCTCAGCGACATCGTGGTCTTCGGCTCGCCGTGCACTGTGCACCAAGATGCCAAGAACAAGTCCTTGGGAGAGAGGGGGAAGCCGGCTATGATAATTGGTAAGAGCGACGAAATGAAGGGGTACAGAGTGTACATCCCCAAGGACAAGGTGGTAGTTGTCACCCAGCACGTCAGAAATGTGAAGACTCTCACAGACGAGCAAAATGATCAACTTAGATGCGTGCACCTTGAGAGCTCGGAGGAGACGAAAGAGGATGAAGGCAAGCCGAGCGCGCAAGGAACAACGACAACACCGAAATCAAGGCCCAAGTGTCTAACCAAGGGTCGATGAACCCGAGAGAAGTACCAGACAAGATCAGCCTCTCGGAATGCAGCCACAACTGGGAGGCAGGCGATTCCCAACGACAAACAAGATGTCTTGGCCCCCAACGTAGCGAACAGCGTGCGGGAGGCTGATCCTAAAAACTACGGACAGGCCATGAGGAGCGTACTTAAGGACAAGTGGGAAATTGCGATGACCGAAGATATCAAGGCTCTCGAAGAGAACGGCGTGTGGACGGTGGTGGTGCCACGAAATGGTAGCCACGTGCTGCACACGAAGCGGGTCTTCAAGACCAAGACGGACGCTGACGGAACAATCGAGCGCTTCAAAGCTCGTCTTGTGGCTTGCGGAAATGAACAACTGTTCGGCATTGACTACGGTCTTACGTTCGCCGCAGTGATGGAGCTGAGCACCGTGAAGGTGATCCTAGTGTTTGCAAGGAGATGGGATGTACCCGCGAGACACGGAGATATTCCCAATGCGTATGTAAAGGCGGATAAGTAACAGCATCGCGAGATCTACTTGGTGATCCCCAGAGGCATGAAATACCTGAAAGAGTGCTTTATGCACTCGGCGTGGACAGCAACACCAAGCTGGCGCTGCGTTTAAAGAAGTCGCTGTATGTTCGCGAGTGCTTTCTCGAGCGTGGATAGAGTGTAACAGGCGGGAAGGCTGTGGAGTAAACTGCTCCATGCCAAGCTGGTGGAGGTCGGATTCACACGCTGTGTCACAGACACGTGTGCGTATTACAAAAACACGAAGGCGGAATGACGATCGTGGGCGTGTATGTGGACGACTTTCTGGTCACCGCATCCACCGCCAATCTGGTCGATGACTTCTTTACGGCGATGAGTGTTCTATCCATCAAAGACCTGGGCGTGGTGCGGAAGTTCCTCGGTATGCGCGTGGAGCTCGACGAAGCGGATGGTTATGCCCTCGATCAGCAAGCTGCTATCGAGGAGTTGATGGCACAGTACGGACTCGCGGATGCAAACGGGGTGAGAACGCCCGTCGGGGAGTAAAGTAATGAGGCCAATCCTCTGGAGCCGCAGTTGCTGCCGAGCGCGGGAGCTTGCGGAAGGTCCACGATCCGAGGTTTCCGGTCACTTGTGGGAAGCCTACTCTGGATTGCACGCTGTACAAGGCCCGACATAAGTTATGCCGTGCACAAGGCCACCCGCCACACACACCGACCGACGATGACTGACTGGAAGCTTGCAAAACGCATAGTACGATACTTGAAGGCCACGAAGGATCTCAAGCTTTGGATGCGTGTCGAGGCGAAAGGTGGATGCCCGATCGGGATCGAGAGCTGGAGCGATGCGGACTTCGCCGGTGACAAGGGCGATAGGAAGTCCTTTACCGGCGGAGTCATGACCATGGACGGAGCCATCGTTCAATGGATCTGCAAGAAGCAGACTGGGGTCTCGCTCTCCGCTATGGAGGCTGAGTTCATCTCGGCATCCCACGTCGGACGGGAGCTGCTCGGTTTACGGGAGCTCGTGCGCGAACTGGAATACGACGTGGTGCAGCCCATGCCCATGCATATGGACAATCAAGCTGCCATCAAGCAGTTGGAGTCAGAGAATAGCATGGTAAACGCCAAGCACGTTGACAATTGTGTCAAGTTCGTCTGCGACTCCGCGAGAAAAGGGATCGTGAAACCTGAGTACGTGGAGTCTCGCCTGATGATGGCTGACCTTCTAACGAAGGCAATTTCAGCGCCTAGGATGGCCGAACTGCGTGAGGCCTTCAACTTGAAGTAGGCACGGTAGGTGACGGCCGAGGAGGAGTGTTAGAATTGGGTTGTGTGACTCGCCGTAGACCGCGGTCCGGTGACCGGTTTCGACTGCACTCTTAGGATGGTGAACTCGAGACGGCACGGATGGCTGCAAGCAGGAACTAGGTACAGAGTTATTAGTCTAGAGTCTTTCTTACTTCTCAATACACGTCGGTACCCTCAGCGTCTAACAATCCCCACTACTCATAGATAGTCACTGATGATTTGCATTCCTCACGGAGAGGAAGCAGTACTCATTTTATCCGGGTAGTACCTCGATTGTTAAATGTGTTGTACGTCATTTATAGAATATATTACCATTTCCTACCACGTAGCCATGTGCTCATAACGTTGCAGTAAGCACATAAGGCTGCAGGAAAAGTGTGGTAACGTTGTAAAAATGTGTTCTGTAACGTTGCAGTAACTCCACCGGAATAATACAAGAATAACAACAAACCATTTCAATCTTTTGTTCACGTATGTCTCGTGAAGATAGCTACAAGGTCGCCAGAAATGAATGTACTATGAGCAGAAAGACATCAAGGCTACCACGACGAGATTTTGTGATAGTTTGGCTGTTGTTATTGGCACTACATGCTCTGTGCGCATCGTACTTGTGTCCCGTACTTCCCCTGATTGGGTCGAGTATCTCGCGGGTTGTTATCAAAGAGTACAGGTCTCGAGAGGGGTGTGTAGGAGGATTAGATGTGTGAGATAAACCAAAAAGTAAAGAACTTGTTTCCACTTGTGTTAGGCCAGGTAAAAGTACGAGTGACTAAAAAAAATAAAAGTGTTCCACGGAAGACAAAGAACGCTCATGAGCAGGACACCCCTTCCACTTGGGTGACCTGGTCTCTACGACGTGCCTTCCGTCCTCCAAAGCAAAGACATGCACCAAGTATCTTCCTCGCGAAGATACACTCATCAAACTTGCTAATGAGATACTAGTAGGCTCATCATTCTCACAGGATGCTTCGCCTCGGTCATCCGCCGTGATGACCTCGCGCCATCAATGAAAGTCCACTGTTCCGTTATGCACCCAGGAACGGTCTCGCTTCTTCAAGCCTGATACCCCGCCCTGGTGCTTGAATTATTGATCCCATCCTTTTTAACCCGGTCGGAAGACCCAGTAGTAGTAGCGGAGCCATGGCTCAGGGTCCCACCCCCTGGCACCACCCCATCCGATCCCGGCACGGGACATTCTCCCCAACTAGAAGTTTGCCGTCCTCGGCGAACGTCGGGAACCTGGGCCATGCTCCGTAATAGCTGCACGACCATTTGCTCAGCTGCATTGAGATCCGAGGTAACACCGTCCATCAACGGACCTGTTCTAATTGTCCTTTCACGCTTAGATCTCCGAACTTGTGTCTCTTGGGGTCTCCGCTCTCCATCATTATCGTCTCGACAGTCTTGTAGTTCTTCAGTCTCAGTGTTTCGAAGTCGAGTCAAGTTTGCAGCTTCTTTGCGCCTTCGTGTAGCAGCGTCCGTCCGGACACTACGTAAGGCTTCGTTAGTCAGAGTGTCTGGAGTAACTCCACGGAGTCTGCCGTCACCATCTCCGAGACGCCAACAGTGGGTGATTACTCCTACAATGATGACTGTACCACTGGTGTAGTAACCCTCGGGAACCCAACCAATGAAGTAGCAAAGCGTAGTCGTGACAACTAACAGGAACGCTACTCCTACTGTACCGCAGGACACAAACTCCAAGAGGTCGTAACTCGCCATTGGTAAGTGTATCGCCATTGACAGCAGTAATAATAGAACCCAGCAAAGACCCTTCATGACAGACAACATTCTCATCCAAGTAGCGATAGCAGCTCCAATTAAGGCCCGATAGTATCTGACAGTAGACCAACAAGTACGCACGACCAGATCAGGGAGATAAACGCCGTAAGTGACTTGTAGAGCTGTCCACCAGGTTCTGATCATCCGACCGTATCTTCCAAATTCATCTTCGTTATCAAGTAACACTTGAACAGGCACAGCGAACACAGCACTCCACAGTGCATACGCGTAAGCAGGTCCTTCGAGTCGACGCAATTCGCGGTCTCGCAGTACGGCCTGATAGCGTGCGACGAACTCTAACAGCAAATTCCCGTTCATACTAATCACTCGCCATACTTGAGCGAAGAATGTCCAAGCTACTTGTCTTAACGGGGTCGTTAACACCCATACTCCGATAGCACCCAAGTAGGCAGGTAACAGTTCCAAGCGGACATACTCGTCCATCTAGAAGCGTTTAAGTTTTTCCTTGCCGGCGCGAACACGTTGTGCAGTCGAACTGAAAATGCTTCGACAAGGTACACCTCGCCTTGTCGGGAAAGGCCAGAGAATAGCTCTAGTCTACGATCCACGAGGTCTTCTTTCTCCATCAGCGTTTACATTCACAGAAAAATCCTTCTCTTTTCTCGTCACCTTGTCGCAGTTGTCAAAACCCATCAGAAGAATCATCAACAGAGAAGCATTCTTTCGAGTTAGCTTCAATGACAGAAAAGCTCAGTTGCAAATTCGACCTCCAGTGATCAGATCACGACAACTGGTTCTAGCCATGGTGAAGACATCTAGCAAGTCGGCTCTGTTGGAACAGTTCAAGCAAGTTACGGCTCTGCTCGAGCAGGAACAAGAGGAAGAGCAAGCTGCGAATACGACTCAACAGAATCGCCTCGCTCAGCTTTCTTTTTGGAGTGAAATGCGCGAAATTATTGGCGTCAATGAGAGTTCCGTGGGATTGGAAGTGCTTGATGATATAGCTGAGGCTATAATCGACAAGACAGGGAATGCGAGTGACGCTCTGAGTGGTCTGATCACGATCTTGCCGAAACCGTCTCGTCAGCGTATGAGTAGACAAGCTGCAGATCACCACAGGTTCTCCAATTACACAGATTTTTCGAGTCCTTCTTCATCGTCCCCGAGGTCATCTCCCACTAAGACGTCCAAGAAAAGGAAGGACCCACCACCGGCTAAATCCACCAAGTACTTTCCACACGAGCTTGCAGACCGTACCCCCGATCAAGTCAAGAGAGATGTTGAGAAGATTTACCGAAAAGCAGCCAGTCTGAAAGTATCTCCCTATGAAAGAGCGTACCCTTGGGAAGGTTCGATCGTGTGGTATGATCCTGAAATTTTCAGTGACTTGCACTTATATCATTGGCGCTTCTGGATGAAGAACCGTCCGAAGTTCTGGGATTGGCAGCTGAATGTTCCTTTAAGAGGGTCCAGCGCACAGACGCAGCGTCGAAAGGCGAAGATGTCCGCAATCATCGAGAGACTGGATTTCATTTCATTCTGCATTGAGACATGGGGATACTACGAGTTTCTCAAGAGGATTGAAGCCGTGAACAGTTCTCGCTTGCTCATGTGGTGGGGAGGCCAACCAGGTAAGAACTCTCCGGACGCGAAAAGTTACCATGGACCCATTATTCAGAATTTGAGTGAATTATTTCGCCACGACCAGCAAGCGTACTGCCTCAAGATCAGAGATTCTCTCAAACCGTTCCGAATTGATGATGGAGGTTTCTCCAATATCACTGATTTACTTGTGCAAACGGACGCCCTTAACCCCAGTCAAGGCAAACCAGAAAATCGCCTTAGTGAACGTGCTTTAGCTCGAGTGCGTTTGGATATCTGTTCCAAGGAAGATCCACAGAGTGATCACTGGGTAGGAGATCTGTCAAGAGGCGTTTGGTCGAAGTTAGTCCATTGTACACGTCTTCAAAAGTTGGGCAAGAGGATTAGTGATGAGCTAGAGGCAGGCAAGTATCCTTTTCCAGTTGTGGAGCCGTTCAATCGCAAAGAAGAGAAGATCAGTGGATATTCGCCATTCAAGCATTCCGATGGATCCTACACTGCCAGTGTTTTCAAAGATGCAAAAGGGTCAAGTCACACCGACCAGGGAAAGAAGCATTCCAAAGACGGATCCACGTCTGACATCAGCGAAACAGATTCAGACAACGGGAAGAGTCAATCCAACAAGAGAAAAGTAGGCTCGAGGAAGAACACCGACATCGAGACAAGCGACACCGAAGAGATTCGTTCGGACGAAGATGAAGAGAAACCTCCAGCGAAGAAGTCAAAAACAGGATCTCCCGTCTGTCCGTCCAAATGAGAGTTTGCACGTAAGGTAGTCATAATTCAAAGTTTATCAGTTCCAGTTTCTCGTTCTCACAGAATCATCACAGGCGTTCATCGGTAATCCATAGTGAGGTAACAAGAGCATCCTCAGTTCATCACTAACACCATATACGTAAAATAGAGTTCAAATATAAAATCGTGCCGAATGTACTCCCAGTACTATTCGCACAAGGCTTCTCACCATCGAGCCATTCCATAGGTAGCTCTCAAGTCATTCCACACTAGAAAAGTATCTCATCTTCATCGACGGCCACGTTAGCGTCGGCCAGTCGCGAGCTCCTACGGAGTTCAGGAAGCCCTCGCTCTTTTCGCTGAGCATCTTCGAATGCTTTAATAAGAACACTGTAAGTAGGCAGGAGGGTAGCACGAGAGCACCAAGAGGTCTCATAGGTGGCTAGTAACACTAAGAACTGTTCTTCACCGTTTTTCTTTCGTCTCGCAATAATGTCGACGACGGGATAACTCACTCCAGAAAAGGCAGTCTCCTCACTTCCGATCACAAGTCTCTCCACGTAACTCGTCGATGGCAAATCTTCCTCGGTGAGAGGGCCGTTATCATCCAGTCCTGACTGAGTCTCCACACCAACAGGCACATCCGAAGGGAAAGGACGACTCCACCGTCCTCGGAAACGCTTCAATCGGTTCACGTTGATCGTCACTACTCGGTTAGGGTGCGTAGGGATAGCTATCCGGTAAGAGTTCTCTCCAACTGTTCCAACCACCCGGTACGGTCCGTGCCAAGAGAAGGCTAACTTCTTGGTCTTCTTTTCCCCTCGGCGAGCGCGAAAATATTGGTACACCCAGACGGGGTCACCTTCTTTAAATTTCGCAGGCACCTGATTTTCAAGTCGTTGCTCGTGCCTTCCTTGAGCCTTGAGTAGTTGTCTTTCTACTAGTCGTCGAGTGTCTCTTAGCGATAAGTATAGTCGTCTTCGGTATGCAGCCACTTCATTGCTCTTCCACTCAGGATTGGTGTTCAGGAAAGCTAGGTCCAGTGGGAGTATTGGGTCCCGACCGTATAGGCTAAAGAAGGGAGAATCCTTGAGCGCTTCATGATAAGAGGTCCGATATGCAAACAGGACTCGTGGTAAGTAAAGGTCCCAATCGTCCTGAGCTTCGTTCACGAACATCTTGAGCATCCCGATGAGCGTACCATTAAATCGTTCTACCAAACCTTGTGTCTGAGGATGGTAAGCAGCTCCGAAGAGTTTCTTAATGCCAAGTGTCTCGTAAAAAGATCGCGCTAATTCGGATATAAAATTAGACCCTTGATCACTCAACAGTCGCTCGGGTACCCCATGTCTAGAAATGACCTCATTCACCATCGTCTCAACAAACGTAACAGTGTCAAGTCGCTTGATCGGAAACGCTTCCACCCATCGTGTAAAGTAGTCGGCAAAGACTAGAATAAACTTGCTCCCGCGAGGAGTAGTGACAAGAGGACCTACAGCATCCACTACTAGCAATGAAAACGGTCCAGACAGATCTTGGATAGGCATCCGCTGCATGAGTCCATTTTTCCAAGGGCGATAACCCTTCCCACTACCACAAGTGCTGCACTCCCGAACGTATTCATCGACATCTCGCTTCCAACCATGCCAGTACGCGTGCCTCCTTACTCGGTCCCTCGTCTTAGTGACACCCATGTGAGCTGCCCAAACATCCGTATGACAATGATGTAGTACTGTAGCAATAAAAGGGAGAGGAATCACTGGAACCTCGATTGTTCGAGCATGCGCAGCTCGAGCTTTCAAATGGACACGACGCATGAGGACACCGTTCTTAACGACATAGTTAGGAGCCATCAATAACACTTTCGCACGAAGTTGAGCATCTAAGGCAAGCGCCCCACTTTCCAAGAAGGCGATCAACGCCATAATCCACGGCGTTTGTCGTTGTTCCGCAACAAACCGTTCTTGATCGAGTCTAAACACATCCACAGGGGACACTGATAGCTGTTCAGGGGGTTCGTGACTGGCATCAGGGCGATCCTCCCCAACTAGAATGATACTAGGGTCTTCTTCAGCATCGTTTAAGAGGTCAGACATAGTTAAGGCGCAGATAGTAGCCTGGTGAAGTCGTGATAGTCCATCTACATGCCCCATAGCAGTACCAGCCTTGTGGAACACTTTGAAACGTAACTGTGATAACTCCATAGCCCATCGAGCCAACTTAGCGTTACTTGTGCGATTAGTTTCATTGAACACCCACGTGAGAGCCTTGTGATCGGTGTAAAGGTCAAATTCACGACGATCCAAGTAGCATCTGAACTTGCGAGTCGCCCAAACAATACCCCAACACTCAATCTCCGAAGTACCATTTTGCTTGTGAATCCAATTCTTCTCAGAACCTACGAGAAGTTTACTAGCGTAAGCTATAGCGCGTTCCCTTCCATTCACGGTCTGCATAAGGCATGCTCCAACTGCTAGTTGAGAAGAATCGACATACAGCTTAAAACGCTTATTGAAGTCCGGATACACTAGAATAGGGGGCTCCACTAGTTTTCGCTTCAGTTGCATGAAAGCAGTCTCACAGTCCCCGCTCCACTTGAAAGGAACACCTTTCATTTTCAAACGTTCAATCGGTGCCGAGATTGCAGCATACCCAGGAATATAACGACGGAAGTAACTAGTCAACCCAAGGAAAGCCCGTACAGTGTGAATATCGTGAGGTCTTTCCACATTCATCACAGCCTTCACTTTCTCCGGATTAGGGAGAATCCCAGACGGAGTCACAATGTGGCCCAAGAAAGCAACTTGATCTCTACCCCACTTGCACTTCTTCATCTTAAGTTTGAACCCAGCAGTTCGGAACCGTTCCAGCACCTGTTTCAACCGCACGAGATGAGTAGGGAAATCCTCACTAAACACTACACAGTCGTCGAGGTAAACTAAGCACGTTCGCCACTTTAGATCAACTAAAACGTTCTCCATCAGGCGCTCAAACGCAGGAACAGCATTACACAACCCGAAGGGCATCACTAACCATTCGTAAAGTCCGTATTTGCAAGTGAATGCCGTTTTCTCCACACTGTCAGCAGCCATCGGTACATTCCAATATCCGGAAGCGATATCCATGGTGGAAAACAGCTTAGCGTTCCCTAATACGTCAAGAATATCATCTATGAGTGGCATAGGATAGCAATCCTTGATAGTTACCGCATTCAATCTCCTGTAGTCGATGCAAAAACGAATCCCACCATCGGGTTTCCTTATCATCAAGACAGGACTGGCCCAAGGACTAGTAGATGGTCGAATGAAATTTTTGTCAAGGTACTGCTGAATTTCTGCTTCCATCACATCCCCTTCCGCCTTCGAGACACGGTATGGCCTCTGCTTACTAGGAGGATGATCGCCAGTGTCAATCGAGAATTCCAACAGATCGGTTCTTCCAGGTTTCAGAGAGGTCTCTACAAAGAGATCGGTGAAGGACTCTAGCACTTCTTTGAACAATCGCTTCTGCTCGTCTCCAAGTGTAGAATCGGAGAAATCCACATCCAACCCTTGATGTAACTCCTTACCAACAGTAGGCGTCGACTCATCCACGCTAGAGACTGACCTGCCTGCCTTAGTAGTCGAGTACACGCCCCGAAGATTATCATAGACCGCCTTCTTTTCCGAATCTTCAAAAGTAAAAGCAGATTTAGGGACAACCGTCACAGTCGCGATAAGTGTACCTTTCTTAATGATGACCTCCTCAGTAGATGAATTGCATACTTCAACGACGACCTTCTTGTTGTGCACAGTGCAGAGCGTACGAGCGACCTGGACGGTACTATCCAGCTCCGGCCAGCCTTCAACTAATACAGTAGACGCTTCTTCAGTTTCACCTTGCACCTCAGCGACAACCAGCACTTGGCCTCCAGGACGAATCCGAATAGTCGAGTTGATCCTAGAAGTATACATTTCTTCAACACGCGGAGATCCAATGGGAAACACTTCACCAGTACTCTTCAACATGACTGTGTCAGCTTCTAGGTCAATCACTGCTCTAAATGCCTTGAGAGTATCCGTTCCCAGAATCACATCCACATGTAATCGCTTAGCCACGACAAACGGAAGGACAAGTTCCAGCGTTCCTAACCGTATTGGCAATTCGACAACACCGCGAATATCTAGAGGCTTGCCTGACACACCATTCAAGTTCATCGAGTAGGGTTTCAGAGAGAGTTCGGATAGTCCCACTTTCTTGAGCACGCGATAATCGACTAGACTAGCCACTGCCCCTGAGTCAATTAGCATATCCATCGGAACACAATCAATATAACCCGTCGACACGGCTTCGATTCCTCCGACTGACCCGATCACTCGCTTAAATGTCCCGTACTTCCCCTGATTGGGTCGAGTATCTCGCGGGTTGTTATCAAAGAGTACAGGTCTCGAGAGGGGTGTGTAGGAGGATTAGATGTGTGAGATAAACCAAAAAGTAAAGAACTTGTTTCCACTTGTGTTAGGCCAGGTAAAAGTACGAGTGACTAAAAAAATAAAAGTGTTCCACGGAAGACAAAGAACGCTCATGAGCAGGACACCCCTTCCACTTGGGTGACCTGGTCTCTACGACGTGCCTTCCGTCCTCCAAAGCAAAGACATGCACCAAGTATCTTCCTCGCGAAGATACACTCATCAAACTTGCTAATGAGATACTAGTAGGCTCATCATTCTCACAGGATGCTTCGCCTCGGTCATCCGCCGTGATGACCTCGCGCCATCAATGAAAGTCCACTGTTCCGTTATGCACCCAGGAACGGTCTCGCTTCTTCAAGCCTGATACCCCGCCCTGGTGCTTGAATTATTGATCCCATCCTTTTTAACCCGGTCGGAAGACCCAGTAGTAGTAGCGGAGCCATGGCTCAGGGTCCCACCCCCTGGCACCACCCCATCCGATCCCGGCACGGGACATTCTCCCCAACTAGAAGTTTGCCGTCCTCGGCGAACGTCGGGAACCTGGGCCATGCTCCGTAATAGCTGCACGACCATTTGCTCAGCTGCATTGAGATCCGAGGTAACACCGTCCATCAACGGACCTGTTCTAATTGTCCTTTCACGCTTAGATCTCCGAACTTGTGTCTCTTGGGGTCTCCGCTCTCCATCATTATCGTCTCGACAGTCTTGTAGTTCTTCAGTCTCAGTGTTTCGAAGTCGAGTCAAGTTTGCAGCTTCTTTGCGCCTTCGTGTAGCAGCGTCCGTCCGGACACTACGTAAGGCTTCGTTAGTCAGAGTGTCTGGAGTAACTCCACGGAGTCTGCCGTCACCATCTCCGAGACGCCAACAGTGGGTGATTACTCCTACAATGATGACTGTACCACTGGTGTAGTAACCCTCGGGAACCCAACCAATGAAGTAGCAAAGCGTAGTCGTGACAACTAACAGGAACGCTACTCCTACTGTACCGCAGGACACAAACTCCAAGAGGTCGTAACTCGCCATTGGTAAGTGTATCGCCATTGACAGCAGTAATAATAGAACCCAGCAAAGACCCTTCATGACAGACAACATTCTCATCCAAGTAGCGATAGCAGCTCCAATTAAGGCCCGATAGTATCTGACAGTAGACCAACAAGTACGCACGACCAGATCAGGAAGATAAACGCCGTAAGTGACTTGTAGAGCTGTCCACCAGGTTCTGATCATCCGACCGTATCTTCCAAATTCATCTTCGTTATCAAGTAACACTTGAACAGGCACAGCGAACACAGCACTCCACAGTGCATACGCGTAAGCAGGTCCTTCGAGTCGACGCAATTCGCGGTCTCGCAGTACGGCCTGATAGCGTGCGACGAACTCTAACAGCAAATTCCCGTTCATACTAATCACTCGCCATACTTGAGCGAAGAATGTCCAAGCTACTTGTCTTAACGGGGTCGTTAACACCCATACTCCGATAGCACCCAAGTAGGCAGGTAACAGTTCCAAGCGGACATACTCGTCCATCTAGAAGCGTTTAAGTTTTTCCTTGCCGGCGCGAACACGTTGTGCAGTCGAACTGAAAATGCTTCGACAAGGTACACCTCGCCTTGTCGGGAAAGGCCAGAGAATAGCTCTAGTCTACGATCCACGAGGTCTTCTTTCTCCATCAGCGTTTACATTCACAGAAAAATCCTTCTCTTTTCTCGTCACCTTGTCGCAGTTGTCAAAACCCATCAGAAGAATCATCAACAGAGAAGCATTCTTTCGAGTTAGCTTCAATGACAGAAAAGCTCAGTTGCAAATTCGACCTCCAGTGATCAGATCACGACAACTGGTTCTAGCCATGGTGAAGACATCTAGCAAGTCGGCTCTGTTGGAACAGTTCAAGCAAGTTACGGCTCTGCTCGAGCAGGAACAAGAGGAAGAGCAAGCTGCGAATACGACTCAACAGAATCGCCTCGCTCAGCTTTCTTTTTGGAGTGAAATGCGCGAAATTATTGGCGTCAATGAGAGTTCCGTGGGATTGGAAGTGCTTGATGATATAGCTGAGGCTATAATCGACAAGACAGGGAATGCGAGTGACGCTCTGAGTGGTCTGATCACGATCTTGCCGAAACCGTCTCGTCAGCGTATGAGTAGACAAGCTGCAGATCACCACAGGTTCTCCAATTACACAGATTTTTCGAGTCCTTCTTCATCGTCCCCGAGGTCATCTCCCACTAAGACGTCCAAGAAAAGGAAGGACCCACCACCGGCTAAATCCACCAAGTACTTTCCACACGAGCTTGCAGACCGTACCCCCGATCAAGTCAAGAGAGATGTTGAGAAGATTTACCGAAAAGCAGCCAGTCTGAAAGTATCTCCCTATGAAAGAGCGTACCCTTGGGAAGGTTCGATCGTGTGGTATGATCCTGAAATTTTCAGTGACTTGCACTTATATCATTGGCGCTTCTGGATGAAGAACCGTCCGAAGTTCTGGGATTGGCAGCTGAATGTTCCTTTAAGAGGGTCCAGCGCACAGACGCAGCGTCGAAAGGCGAAGATGTCCGCAATCATCGAGAGACTGGATTTCATTTCATTCTGCATTGAGACATGGGGATACTACGAGTTTCTCAAGAGGATTGAAGCCGTGAACAGTTCTCGCTTGCTCATGTGGTGGGGAGGCCAACCAGGTAAGAACTCTCCGGACGCGAAAAGTTACCATGGACCCATTATTCAGAATTTGAGTGAATTATTTCGCCACGACCAGCAAGCGTACTGCCTCAAGATCAGAGATTCTCTCAAACCGTTCCGAATTGATGATGGAGGTTTCTCCAATATCACTGATTTACTTGTGCAAACGGACGCCCTTAACCCCAGTCAAGGCAAACCAGAAAATCGCCTTAGTGAACGTGCTTTAGCTCGAGTGCGTTTGGATATCTGTTCCAAGGAAGATCCACAGAGTGATCACTGGGTAGGAGATCTGTCAAGAGGCGTTTGGTCGAAGTTAGTCCATTGTACACGTCTTCAAAAGTTGGGCAAGAGGATTAGTGATGAGCTAGAGGCAGGCAAGTATCCTTTTCCAGTTGTGGAGCCGTTCAATCGCAAAGAAGAGAAGATCAGTGGATATTCGCCATTCAAGCATTCCGATGGATCCTACACTGCCAGTGTTTTCAAAGATGCAAAAGGGTCAAGTCACACCGACCAGGGAAAGAAGCATTCCAAAGACGGATCCACGTCTGACATCAGCGAAACAGATTCAGACAACGGGAAGAGTCAATCCAACAAGAGAAAAGAAGGCTCGAGGAAGAACACCGACATCGAGACAAGCGACACCGAAGAGATTCGTTCGGACGAAGATGAAGAGAAACCTCCAGCGAAGAAGTCAAAAACAGGATCTCCCGTCTGTCCGTCCAAATGAGAGTTTGCACGTAAGGTAGTCATAATTCAAAGTTTATCAGTTCCAGTTTCTCGTTCTCACAGAATCATCACAGGCGTTCATCGGTAATCCATAGTGAGGTAACAAGAGCATCCTCAGTTCATCACTAACACCATATACGTAAAATAGAGTTCAAATATAAAATCGTGCCGAATGTACTCCCAGTACTATTCGCACAAGGCTTCTCACCATCGAGCCATTCCATAGGTAGCTCTCAAGTCATTCCACACTAGAAAAGTATCTCATCTTCATCGACGGCCACGTTAGCGTCGGCCAGTCGCGAGCTCCTACGGAGTTCAGGAAGCCCTCGCTCTTTTCGCTGAGCATCTTCGAATGCTTTAATAAGAACACTGTAAGTAGGCAGGAGGGTAGCACGAGAGCACCAAGAGGTCTCATAGGTGGCTAGTAACACTAAGAACTGTTCTTCACCGTTTTTCTTTCGTCTCGCAATAATGTCGACGACGGGATAACTCACTCCAGAAAAGGCAGTCTCCTCACTTCCGATCACAAGTCTCTCCACGTAACTCGTCGATGGCAAATCTTCCTCGGTGAGAGGGCCGTTATCATCCAGTCCTGACTGAGTCTCCACACCAACAGGCACATCCGAAGGGAAAGGACGACTCCACCGTCCTCGGAAACGCTTCAATCGGTTCACGTTGATCGTCACTACTCGGTTAGGGTGCGTAGGGATAGCTATCCGGTAAGAGTTCTCTCCAACTGTTCCAACCACCCGGTACGGTCCGTGCCAAGAGAAGGCTAACTTCTTGGTCTTCTTTTCCCCTCGGCGAGCGCGAAAATATTGGTACACCCAGACGGGGTCACCTTCTTTAAATTTCGCAGGCACCTGATTTTCAAGTCGTTGCTCGTGCCTTCCTTGAGCCTTGAGTAGTTGTCTTTCTACTAGTCGTCGAGTGTCTCTTAGCGATAAGTATAGTCGTCTTCGGTATGCAGCCACTTCATTGCTCTTCCACTCAGGATTGGTGTTCAGGAAAGCTAGGTCCAGTGGGAGTATTGGGTCCCGACCGTATAGGCTAAAGAAGGGAGAATCCTTGAGCGCTTCATGATAAGAGGTCCGATATGCAAACAGGACTCGTGGTAAGTAAAGGTCCCAATCGTCCTGAGCTTCGTTCACGAACATCTTGAGCATCCCGATGAGCGTACCATTAAATCGTTCTACCAAACCTTGTGTCTGAGGATGGTAAGCAGCTCCGAAGAGTTTCTTAATGCCAAGTGTCTCGTAAAAAGATCGCGCTAATTCGGATATAAAATTAGACCCTTGATCACTCAACAGTCGCTCGGGTACCCCATGTCTAGAAATGACCTCATTCACCATCGTCTCAACAAACGTAACAGTGTCAAGTCGCTTGATCGGAAACGCTTCCACCCATCGTGTAAAGTAGTCGGCAAAGACTAGAATAAACTTGCTCCCGCGAGGAGTAGTGACAAGAGGACCTACAGCATCCACTACTAGCAATGAAAACGGTCCAGACAGATCTTGGATAGGCATCCGCTGCATGAGTCCATTTTTCCAAGGGCGATAACCCTTCCCACTACCACAAGTGCTGCACTCCCGAACGTATTCATCGACATCTCGCTTCCAACCATGCCAGTACGCGTGCCTCCTTACTCGGTCCCTCGTCTTAGTGACACCCATGTGAGCTGCCCAAACATCCGTATGACAATGATGTAGTACTGTAGCAATAAAAGGGAGAGGAATCACTGGAACCTCGATCGTTCGAGCATGCGCAGCTCGAGCTTTCAAATGGACACGACGCATGAGGACACCGTTCTTAACGACATAGTTAGGAGCCATCAATAACACTTTCGCACGAAGTTGAGCATCTAAGGCAAGCGCCCCACTTTCCAAGAAGGCGATCAACGCCATAATCCACGGCGTTTGTCGTTGTTCCGCAACAAACCGTTCTTGATCGAGTCTAAACACATCCACAGGGGACACTGATAGCTGTTCAGGGGGTTCGTGACTGGCATCAGGGCGATCCTCCCCAACTAGAATGGTACTAGGGTCTTCTTCAGCATCGTTTAAGAGGTCAGACATAGTTAAGGCGCAGATAGTAGTCTGGTGAAGTCGTGATAGTCCATCTACATGCCCCATAGCAGTACCAGCCTTGTGGAACACTTTGAAACGTAACTGTGATAACTCCATAGCCCATCGAGCCAACTTAGCGTTACTTGTGCGATTAGTTTCATTGAACACCCACGTGAGAGCCTTGTGATCGGTGTAAAGGTCAAATTCACGACGATCCAAGTAGCATCTGAACTTGCGAGTCGCCCAAACAATACCCCAACACTCAATCTCCGAAGTACCATTTTGCTTGTGAATCCAATTCTTCTCAGAACCTACGAGAAGTTTACTAGCGTAAGCTATAGCGCGTTCCCTTCCATTCACGGTCTGCATAAGGCATGCTCCAACTGCTAGTTGAGAAGAATCGACATACAGCTTAAAACGCTTATTGAAGTCCGGATACACTAGAATAGGGGGCTCCACTAGTTTTCGCTTCAGTTGCATGAAAGCAGTCTCACAGTCCCCGCTCCACTTGAAAGGAACACCTTTCATTTTCAAACGTTCAATCGGTGCCGAGATTGCAGCATACCCAGGAATATAACGACGGAAGTAACTAGTCAACCCAAGGAAAGCTCGTACAGTGTGAATATCGTGAGGTCTTTCCACATTCATCACAGCCTTCACTTTCTCCGGATTAGGGAGAATCCCAGACGGAGTCACAATGTGGCCCAAGAAAGCAACTTGATCTCTACCCCACTTGCACTTCTTCATCTTAAGTTTGAACCCAGCAGTTCGGAACCGTTCCAGCACCTGTTTCAACCGCACGAGATGAGTAGGGAAATCCTCACTAAACACTACACAGTCGTCGAGGTAAACTAAGCACGTTCGCCACTTTAGATCAACTAAAACGTTCTCCATCAGGCGCTCAAACGCAGGAACAGCATTACACAACCCGAAGGGCATCACTAACCATTCGTAAAGTCCGTATTTGCAAGTGAATGCCGTTTTCTCCACACTGTCAGCAGCCATCGGTACATTCCAATATCCGGAAGCGATATCCATGGTGGAAAACAGCTTAGCGTTCCCTAATACGTCAAGAATATCATCTATGAGTGGCATAGGATAGCAATCCTTGATAGTTACCGCATTCAATCTCCTGTAGTCGATGCAAAAACGAATCCCACCATCGGGTTTCCTTATCATCAAGACAGGACTGGCCCAAGGACTAGTAGATGGTCGAATGAAATTTTTGTCAAGGTACTGCTGAATTTCTGCTTCCATCACATCCCCTTCCGCCTTCGAGACACGGTATGGCCTCTGCTTAATAGGAGGATGATCGCCAGTGTCAATCGAGAATTCCAACAGATCGGTTCTTCCAGGTTTCAGAGAGGTCTCTACAAAGAGATCGGTGAAGGACTCTAGCACTTCTTTGAACAATCGCTTCTGCTCGTCTCCAAGTGTAGAATCGGAGAAATCCACATCCAACCCTTGATGTAACTCCTTACCAACAGTAGGCGTCGACTCATCCACGCTAGAGACTGACCTGCCTGCCTTAGTAGTCGAGTACACGCCCCGAAGATTATCATAGACCGCCTTCTTTTCCGAATCTTCAAAAGTAAAAGCAGATTTAGGGACAACCGTCACAGTCGCGATAAGTGTACCTTTCTTAATGATGACCTCCTCAGTAGATGAATTGCATACTTCAACGACGACCTTCTTGTTGTGCACAGTGCAGAGCGTACGAGCGACCTGGACGGTACTATCCAGCTCCGGCCAGCCTTCAACTAATACAGTAGACGCTTCTTCAGTTTCACCTTGCACCTCAGCGACAACCAGCACTTGGCCTCCAGGACGAATCCGAATAGTCGAGTTGATCCTAGAAGTATACATTTCTTCAACACGCGGAGATCCAATGGGAAACACTTCACCAGTACTCTTCAACATGACTGTGTCAGCTTCTAGGTCAATCACTGCTCTAAATGCCTTGAGAGTATCCGTTCCCAGAATCACATCCACATGTAATCGCTTAGCCACGACAAACGGAAGGACAAGTTCCAGCGTTCCTAACCGTATTGGCAATTCGACAACACCGCGAATATCTAGAGGCTTGCCTGACACACCATTCAAGTTCATCGAGTAGGGTTTCAGAGAGAGTTCGGATAGTCCCACTTTCTTGAGCACGCGATAATCGACTAGACTAGCCACTGCCCCTGAGTCAATTAGCATATCCATCGGAACACAATCAATGTAACCCGTCGACACGGCTTCGATTCCTCCGACTGACCCGATCACTCGCTTCCCTTCAGGAACAACTAGTGTCTTACTAGAAATAATTTCGGCAGGTTGTGGTACTTCGACTAGACCGGTTTTTGTTTTCCTTTGAGCTGAGTCGGTCACCACATAGACATATTGGAATAGCCCGTCACTCTCATTAGAACGTGAATAGGGAGATCCCAACGCTTCAGAACGCCCCGAGTGCAGTGAAGAGCAGTTGAAACTCACTCTCTTGCTGGATCTGCCCTTACTAGAACGGTTCTTAACAGGGCGACAAGAGTCACAGCAGGACCTTCGCTCGATCAGTTTCAACTTGATTAGAGGCGCTTCCTGGTCATATAGGGAGACAACCTCCCTCACTAGTCGTTCACGAAGAAGAGTATCCTTTTCGAAAGGGAAGACCGACAATTTCTCCTCGATTCGCGACTGAATCCTCACATCAGCGGGTTCTTCGGAATTTTCTTGAACCTTCTCGACTTCACCATGTGAAGTGCTCCGTGCTTGACATGCTGGGCATCGTGCTTCGCCTAAACCTTCTTCTTTCACAAGTGAGTACACAGTCTTGCGAACCCACGCTAACCATAGATGGGAAAGAGACTCCGAGTATACACTGTCTTCAGACCGACATGCGGCAACCACAGTATCCACCTCCCCTAGGCACACGGCAATATTCTCCATTACAGTATCTCCATCAGTGGGCGTCGACCGATGTTCAGGAGAGCGAGTTATAGAATTCTTTACGCTCGAAACCCTTCCACCGCCCACGTCTTTTCCATCCGAAGCAGTGGAAGACGCTGTGCACTTTCCGACAGACTTTTCATCCTTATCGTGGGGTCGGAAATCACGGTTAGCTCTCCTAGCAGCTTCGGAAGAGGCTAGCGTTCGATGATACCAGTCGATCCAATATTCAGGGGTAGATAACACTCCAGGCGACGAATTACGAGTTCTAGTTAAAACTTCCTCAGGAATCCCAAGAAGCGTACTCAATTCCGTTAGAGATAGCTCCTTCTGCTGTTCCTCATTCTTCTTCATTCTTCTCTTCAGTTCCACCTCATCCAGTGGAAATAAACGATCTTCAAGCTCTTTTCCATACTCTTCAACCTCTTCGATAACACCGTTTGATTGTCCCTCTTCCATTGCCTCCAACTCAGCAGAACTGAAAACCCTCCTGTAAGCACTAGGGCCAGTAGCGTTCTGCTTATCCTCGGGCTCCTCAGATGCACCCTTCCCAACAACTTCATCACTCACTAAATCTGGCGGTTCAACGGGAACCGCTACCACTGGATCCCCGTCAATCGACCCTAGCACTTCGCTTCTTGTGCTTTTTACTACATTCAGCCCCACATCACTCTTAGAAACACTCGCCGTAGACGACTCCTCATAATTAGCGAATACACTTCCATCCCTCACCTTATCAACACTCGTACTTGACAGAGGTACGGTCTCCAGCCGTTCTCTCGATGACATCTCAACCTTCTCAGTAAATTCATCACTACTAAAATCTTCAATCTGCGAAAATTTCCCTTTTTCACACTGCAAGTTTCTTCTTCACAACGGGGTGACGTGTCCCCTGTTTCCGCAATAATTATGTCATCTTTTTCTCCCTCAGTATGGTGAGTAGGCTCGACAGTTCCTTTAGTCGATCCTAGTACGCTGTCAAAGAGTTCTACCGAAACTCTCCTTGCATGCGCAGGATGAGTACCCGAACTGGCTTCCACAAAACGATCAGTATTCACCCAACTGTCTTCTGAATCGCTCCCAGATTCAGAGCTATCCTTCGTCGCAAAATTCTCAACTAACACAGGCGCCAGACTTCCACTCACACGTGACGAATTCCCAACAGTATCCGCAAAAGTAGTAAAAGTGGTAAAAGCAGTCGCTCTCAAATCAGTAGTCTCAAAAGTATTCCCCGAGTCACCCTCGTGGTCCTCTGACCCTGTGTAGTTGTCCTTTGACGCTCCAGGCTTGCTCTCATCCAGGCGATTGCTCGTGAAGTCCTCCCTTCCTCGTTTAGGCTGTTTTCCATGTAGACGCTTCTCCCCAAACTTCGTAGGACACTTGGTTACCGCAACCTTGTCCTCAACGTAGAATCCCTTCTCACAATTTCTCAGATAGTTTTTTTTCTTGTTTTCGCAATAATTTTCGTTTCCAGTCAAATTTTCACCAATGTCAGTCGCTTCACACTTCTGAGGTACACTCAGCGCCATTCCAGTCCGTCTAGATCCAACTCCAGTAAGTCCCGCAACACTTGACTTCACACTCGAAGAGTCCCTACCCGTGTCGTTCTTCAGGCAAGAGGAAGGAGCGACACACCCTTCCCCTCCCTCCTGCCACCTTCAGTTCTGGGCCTGGGGTTGTCCCTGAGGACCCCTAACACCTGTTGACTGTCGAGAAACCATCTGATCGAAAGCCGCACGCGAAGGACAATTAGCTACTAAATGATCCGTGGCTTTGCACAGGAAACAAGCTCGGGAGTACTGCGTTCTACCATCCGCTGAATTCATAGTTGGAGCTCCAGAAGTATCCCGCCTAGGTCCACTCGAGAAGTTACTGAACTGTTGTTGTGAAGACACTTGCTCACACTCAGGAGCAATGTGTCCCAACATCTGACACTTGTTGCAATTCAGGTTGTTCCTTCCACAGGATAGACGACCATGACCTACACGGCGACACCTCCCACAGACAATGACACCCTCCTGCGTACGCAAATCAGGATCAGGACGTACCCCACGTGAAGAGGACTGTTGGAACGCAGTGTTCACAGACTGGTAGAAGGGCACTTCGTGAGCTTGAGGTGCTGTAGGAAGATACACAGGAGCATTCTGGGCCAATGGTTGAGTAGGTATAGCGGCAGCGACTGTGTTCCGCCTCGTTTGACGAGAAGGGTTCAGAATTTGCTGCTGTACAGCCTGTGTTGACTCGATCAGTTCAAGTATACGCTGCATCATTGCATTCTCAGGCACTTGTTGCGAAGTAGGTCCTTCCACAAACTCAGACTCGTCTTCCACAGGTAGATGTAGTTCTTGTAAAGTAGAACAGCTACAGCTTGAGGAATCGAATTCACCATGGTAGTAGCAAGTGCAGATCTCCACTCCTTATTACGAATCCCAGCCAAGAAGTACTGGTACCGCATCTGGGGATCGAAGCACTGAGCAGCATCGCACAGACCAGAAATCAAATCGCCCCACACTTCAGCCGACATTCCCCGAGAACGTTTCGTTGTCTTCAGACGTTCAATCATTTGTTGAGGAGTCTGACAAACAAACTGGTTATGAAAGCGAGTCTTGAGCGTCTCGAAGTCGTCAATCTGCGAGTACATCCACCAGTTTTCACCCGAACTACCCTTCAACCGATCACGAAATACACTCAGTCGAAGAGGATCACTGAGTCCAAACGTTGCACGCTCAAAAGCATCCCAAAACGTCCTAGCTTTATCCACAGTAGTGTTGTCAGAGTAGAAAGGAGGTAACATCCGAACAGCGTTCTTGATGTGAGAGGGCATTCCCTGTCCATAGGGAGAACTAGAGCCGTAACCTGAGCCGTTCGCTTCACCAGTATAGTGACCATAAGTGTTCGCGTAGTTTTCCGTCGAGAACTTGTCGAAACCATTCGCACTAGCCGGAGTAGTCGGCTGTTGTCCTAGATATGACTGATGCCCATACTGTACTTGAAGTTGCTGTTGTTCACCAGGATAGTACTGACCTTGAGATGCTTGAGGTGTAGACCGCGAATACTGCATTCGGGAAACTGACTGTGAAGGTTGAGTCGGCGGCACTTGGGAGTTCTGCATTGTAGACTGAGAGTGAGATACATGAGAGGTTTGCTGCATGGGCTGAGAGAACTGGACAAGAGTTTGTTGTGTCGAAGGCTGAGAGGCTACCACCATACCGGAACTGCTCACGGGAGTGGCAGTTATACCCGATTGTACGAATTGTCCATTGCCGTACGGGGACACGTGACCATAGTTCATCGCAGCCGCTTGAGCCCATCCTGACTGTTGATTGAACGGATAGTTGAAACTGAGACCGGGAGTCATCGGAGACTCGCCAATCGTACAATTCCGATACGAAGGAATAGCAGTCCGAATGCGCTGCGCAGGTAAAGTAGTCCTTGACTGAGTCACGCTAGGCGGAGTGACCGCACCCAACCACCCAGGAATCGAGGGCCGAGAAGTCTGCATCGTGTAGGCAGGAGAAGGCTGATGTTGATATCCACTGTAAGGTTGAGACTGGGTCCCAGCATCTGCTCCATGCTGTGATAGACTCACGGCTCCACTAAGTGCCTGAAAACCAGTAGAAGTGCTAGCCTGTTGTTGGCCTCCATTACCTATCTGCTGAGCTCCACTTCCAAGAGGGGCCAATTGCGGGCCCGATTCCCCCGCAGCTAACTCACTTGATCGAGAAGGTTGCAGCACCGAAGAAGTCCCAGAAACAGTGTTGTGACTCTGGATCCTAGTTGTAGTAGGCACGTCAGAGGTACCAGTAGTAGTAGTAACAGCCGCCACTTGACCGATAATTCCCGTTGGAACACCCTATTAGCTGTTGTTGAGCCGCCAAAAGATGGTGATAGACTTCTTCCTAACCGACGAGCTGGTGTTCGCGTACTTCCTCGCCCACGACTTGTATCCATTACTGCACGCTGCACTAAAGACTCGACAGATCCCAATCCTGCTGGTGTTGATAAATCCGGCCGGACGGATCGGTCATAATCTGGCGAGGTCCTCCTGGTACTGTTTGAATCTCACCAATGTCCGTTCCGAACATATCGATCTCAGAGCCGCCACCACTAGAGTAGGCATCCACAGCATCCCGAAATTCCTGTCCGTCTCCGTGAGAAGTCATGCTTTCCTCGTCTTCCAGCACTCCTCCAGCTACAACTTGTTCTAGACACTGCACTAACCCCGCTCAGGGAATCAACTCCAAATTCCACCGCACAACCTACCACTGTGCACACCTCTCGGACCTTTCTCCAACGAACGAGATACCCTGCTTCTCCACCAAATGTCCCGTACTTCCCCTGATTGGGTCGAGTATCTCGCGGGTTGTTATCAAAGAGTACAGGTCTCGAGAGGGGTGTGTAGGAGGATTAGATGTGTGAGATAAACCAAAAAGTAAAGAACTTGTTTCCACTTGTGTTAGGCCAGGTAAAAGTACGAGTGACTAAAAAAAATAAAAGTGTTCCACGGAAGACAAAGAACGCTCATGAGCAGGACACCCCTTCCACTTGGGTGACCTGGTCTCTACGACGTGCCTTCCGTCCTCCAAAGCAAAGACATGCACCAAGTATCTTCCTCGCGAAGATACACTCATCAAACTTGCTAATGAGATACTAGTAGGCTCATCATTCTCACAGGATGCTTCGCCTCGGTCATCCGCCGTGATGACCTCGCGCCATCAATGAAAGTCCACTGTTCCGTTATGCACCCAGGAACGGTCTCGCTTCTTCAAGCCTGATACCCCGCCCTGGTGCTTGAATTATTGATCCCATCCTTTTTAACCCGGTCGGAAGACCCAGTAGTAGTAGCGGAGCCATGGCTCAGGGTCCCACCCCCTGGCACCACCCCATCCGATCCCGGCACGGGACACTTGCTTGCTATGGCGCGATTGTACTTTTTCATGGAGCATCCTTTGATGGAATACGTCTCGAATCTCTTGGCTCTTCCAGAACAGCGAAGGTTTCGCTTATTCGGAACTTTTGTGGGAATTATTGGTGGCTTGCATGCGGTTCAATTTTTACTGCACATTTTTGCGTCCATTCTAGCTCAGGATTTCGTAGTTTGGCCTCGTGATGCAATAGTTCGTCGTTTTGTAAAATTTGTTCGCAGACTTCAACCAAGACAAACTACTAGTTTTGCTGTGTCAAAGGCTCAACTACACAGTGTTGCTATGCAAGCACTTTCTGCAATACAAAAAGCACTGAGCATCCAGGGCGGCCATTTTGAGTTACTTTTTGTACTGCGAAAGGCTGTAGAAGTGGCTGCGCAAATCTACCAGTGCTACAATTACAGCACTCTCATTTCTCGCGTGTGGATTAACCAAGCATTCGTGGGCATGACTGTGACCAACTGTTTGGCAACAGCACTTTTGAATCACTTAATGCTCGCGTCTTCGTCTCGTTCAGTGGTCAAAGTTGCCTCGACTGGCAGCTTCAATTGAATTCAAGAATCCCAACCATTCGTGAGCGAACCTTGTGTGTGACTGTGGATGTTCTGCTAACAACAGTATCGAGCTTAGCGCTACCACTTTCCATTTTCATGACTTGGGCACGCAAGTTCGATTCGGTACTGTTGACATTTCCAACAGAGGTACTCTACGATGACACAATGTACTCAAGACTAATTACGAGAATCAGGCCATCTTTGCTCTCTCTATTACTGACAGTTTTGTAAAAATTATTCCTCATGGCAGTCTTCTTCTTGGATTAGCAAGTGTCAGCTTCATTCTTGAGAAGAATTGTTCAAGTACCAAGAAAATGCTTCGATGACCACCGTCAAAGTATCCTCTACTACACCACAATCTGACCCACCAACGCTTTGGAGTAAATCTAGGTTTGTGCAGGATATTGTGACTTGTTTTTCTTTCGTGGTGGCTTCTGCTGTTGTGCTGGCATTACACATTCGAGCAGATAATCTCATAACTCATTCTAACTCCTCCACAGCGCAAATGTGTGAACAAAGTGTACGTCCATGGTTCGCGCAGAACGTAAGCTGTTCTGTGGTAAAGTTCAATTGCTATCGCCAAGGTGTAACAAGTCCACCAGGCGATGCTCTCAATAATTTGCAACGTGATGCCCTCGCAGCAATTATCTTTGAGCACTGTTCTGCTTTCACAATGCCGCCTTCAATCCGAGAATTTCCGAATCTACTCGGCCTCGAGCTCTGGAACGTGACACTTGTGCGCTGGGGTATCGATGCAGCGTTAGATGTTGATCTGCATCCGAAAATGGTCTATCTCGTGATGGTACAAGTCAACATGACGACTTTACCTGAAGGAGTGCTCACGACTTCATTACCAAGCCTTCTCTCGGATTTTGAGATCATTTTATCAAACCTCACAAAGATACCCGATGAAGTGGCTGAAACTTGGACTAATGCAGAAACGCTGTATTTCGAGCACTCACCTCTGGAGGTATTCCCGACAGTGCTATTTCGCCTTGAAGCATCTGAAATTTCACTTCTTAATAGCAATCTCAATGCTCTACCTGATGACCTCTTTACATCAGACATTTATTCCGGTACCTATTTCAGACTAGTGTTGTCGTACAATCCACTGCAATATCTTCCCGAGATGGCGAACGAGGGTATTGCTTTTGACGAATTGTGGATATCTCACACAGCTATAACGGCACTACCGTCTTGGACCGAAGAGGCCGTCGGAGAGGTAGTAGCTGGAAATTCGCCGATTTGCAAAGATGGCGTTGCTCAAGTACCTCAAGTTGTAGAGTGTTCCAGCTCTGAAGGGGATCCGCTACAAGATGGGTTCTATCCGTTCACCTTTGTGGAGTTATCAAGACAGCTGTGAGCTTGGTTAATAAGCTTCACCAAATAATCACAACTTGTGATTCACAAGCTTCATTTTCCTAGCCATCCAACACGCAATAAGGTCGTATCATGAACATGTTCAGCAAATAAGTCTTCCACCTCACAACTGATGTGTTCTAGGACGTAAAGTGCAAAATATTGAGGATGTGACACGAGCGGTGATGTAATTGTTGGACTGGAGGGTATATGCTGCGCCAACGTTTTATGACAAACATTGAAAGTTCCGCTTCCGTTCAAGTAAGTAGTTTGTTATGGAGTTGCATTTCAACTACACACTATACCACCGTCACATCTTGACGTATTCGCACTTCCACAGGCTTGCTTTCGCTTGCTTCCAATGGGCTCTTAATCGCTGATAGCCTGGGTGACAGCTGTGTCATGTCAATTTGAGGAGCATTCGGCGCGAGGAAGAAGTTCTCGAGGCGACAGCAGAATGTAGTAACAAGTAGCAAGCCACCAACCACTAGTAACTGAGCGATGCTCCACTCCGCCGCATGAAGCAGCTCAAGGTCGCCCCAGCAACTATTGGCGTAGATCTCGACAGGATCAACTCCACTATGGTGTCTAGGGAGGCTCATCAAGCCTACAACTGCCCAGTTGATCGATGCGAGGGCCAAGACCGCGAGTCCAATCGCCACCAGCACCTTCCTGAGTCGGGACGACGTGTTACTCCATCTTCGCGATACGAATGGGTAGCCTACAGTTAGCAACGTTGCAACAAACATGACGAGGAACACAGCCGCTGTTCCAGCGAAGAAAGTCTTGGGCGAGAGCAGTTCGGACGCGTTGCACGCAGCTGAAGATTGGTTTTCAAGACATGGCGCAACGTTGAGCGTCACCAGCACGCCTAATGGAGGCAACAATAGTGCTCGTTTGGTCAGACGAGAGCAACATGAGCATCGTAGACACCAGATCAGCGTTAGAAGCTGTGGACGCAGCACAAAATCACAGGATCCGGTCAATCAGATTGAGGAGGGTACATGTTGAAGTGGTTGCAGTTGAAGTTAGTGACGTACATCGAAGTCGATGTTGAGCAGTGCCTCTCGTACACAGAGCCACGTCCCCACCACCAGACATCCACCCGATAAGGACAGACAGAGCACCACCAACCAGTGTGACGCCGGACAGTCGCGTTCTAGACTCAAGACAAGTCCCAGACCACCCCAGGCTATGAGGCTCACCACCGAAATGACCACACTGCGCCGGAATGGCGGTCGCACGTAGCTGTAGAGTGCGTCAGGTTCCGGTGGAACTCCCTGTTTGGCGGCTCGGTGATGCAGCACGAAGGCTGTGAGGACGAGCAGTGCAAGCAGCGAGGCGTCCAGGAACATGCGTAGTCGAGGCAGGCAGTCGTCATCCATGATACGTGAGAAGGAGTGCGGCGATCTAGCTTTAGCCTCAAGCACATTAGGCGCCTGTTCAAGCTGCCGGCTACGTGCACGCACGTGTGCAGTTTTGTAGACGTTCAACTAATCAATAGCGAGTCCTCAAGAGATGGACTCAGCATTCGCAACGAGATTGAAGCGGACGTGACGGTCGCCAGACGACGCAAACACGGCTTCCGACTTCAACGAACTGCTTGATTGTCGTTGGAAGTATACATTCTGCATTTTAATTGCCGCGTAGCTCGCTTCGATCTACTACTAGCCGGGCCGACAGAATGGTAAATACTGGCCCAGGTGCGATCGCGGCAAGCACGCATACGAGAAGATCGTGGCTGCAATAGCTAGTCGAACAGGAGATGACGAGCATCTTGGAGAACTGGATGCGACGTAGCCATCTGGGCGAAGCCACACAGCTGTCTCGCTTGCATGAACTCGAACTCGCGTAGCATGTCAATTGATCCGAGTCTTGGTCACTGTCTTTACCTCAGTGCTATGTAGTGGATGCCGCGCATGGCGGACATTCGGAAGCCGCTGGGAAGGCGGAGCTGTGTGCGAGTGGCTCGGGGTCCATCTCGCCTCTCGGTGCAGCTTCGTCATCCACGCGGGTCGGAGTGGGAGTCGCAACAGTGGAAGCGCAGCAGGTCACGATCGTGGGACCTTCGGCGTCAATGTCGGCGGTAGTCAGCGATGTGCTGACGAGTAGCCAGGATCGGCCGCGTAGCAGTGCGGCGGCGTCGACGTTGACATGGAGCTTCCGCTTCTTGCCATCCCGCTCTTCAGTCTTCATCGAGACCGTATGGATCCGCTGCAATGTGCATGTAAAGCGCTAGACACGAGTCCGCCAGAGAGCTAACTCAACGAGGTCAGGCACTGTAGACCGTCGCTCGTAATGCGCCACCGAAACAGGCGCCGGGCTCGCTGGCAGTGCGAGTAACACGTCCACCATGTACATCTGGACGAAGTGTCCGCAGCCGATTCGGCCATGTGCCACGCAACGCGTTCTGAGCGCCGCACATTACGAGCGCCGCGATTTGATTCCTAGCGACCTGCTGCAGGCGAATGCAGCCACTTCACTGGCGAGGAACTGTGATGGTGGTAACCATATTGGTGACGCGAATCGCCGGCTATCAACCGACGCGTCGGATTCTCCGTTGCTAGACATGCGCGACGGTAGCCACTTTGGTTGCCTTTGGAGACCGTGACTTGAAGCGAGCTGCTTGGCCACGCGCGCAGCGGGTCGGTTGCGGCGAGCTCGAGCGCGAGCTAATTGCAGCGAGCATTGACAGCAGCGACAGCAGGTGGACGCTTAATCGTGTCCGACATGTAGTCGGCGTCGCCAGCTGCCGGTGCTTTCGGCTGGCTGACCGTTTTAGTACAGTCGGCGTGCTCCGTTGCAGTATGAGTACAGCCAGCACTGACCAGCATATTGACGGCATGTGGTGGTTTAACCAGCCGGGGACATTCCAAAGGTCCACCGTGGCACGACCTCGGCATCGGTCATAGTTCGATTCGTGCTTCCGATCACGCCGGCCGTTCGTGTCTATCGCGTGTGCATGCTGTGCAGCTTCGACCGGTGGACTCACTTTTGAATTCGACACTGCGTGTACACTCCACTGCAACTGTAACCACAAACTATTGAGTATGACCCTCGTCTTGCCCATGATGACCACCACTGTCAACATTGCCAAGAAGCGCGCGTTGCCCATATCCGAGGCGACAGCGATCGCCACTTCCTCCTCAAGTCTGGTGACCACAGGCCACGACGACGACGGCGAGGAGATCCTGGTGGAGGCCGAGCCACTACCGCACGAGATCGCAACGAATCCTGCGCTACGCTGTCGATATCCGAGCAAACACTGCCTGCGTGCGCGCACGATCAAGAAGACGGGTGCGCTGCACAGCATGTGCGCATTCCACCGCGCCAAGGCGAACCGCAACCAGCGGCGACTGGAGAAGCGCAAGCGTCTGCGACTCAACAGCACCGACAGTGCCACAGACGTAGCTGCGGTAGTTTCGGTGAACCAGCACCAGATCAAGCAGGAGCCGGGTACGACACTATTCATGCCTGGGTTCTCGCAGTTCCAGTCGCCACGGGACGTGACGGTCGAATTCGAGCCGTTCCGGACGCCGGCAGCGTTGTTTCCAGAGGACCTGGAGGAGCTGTGCGAGCTGGTGGATGTGCGGCAAGTGTGTGCGGATACGATCGAGAGCGATTTCAGCTTGCTCTCGCAGTTTCTGCTGTAGAAGATGGAGAGAGTGGAAGTATTTAGTTAGAGAAAGTGGATGCAATGAAAGTAGTGTTTCAAACGAATTCAGTGAATAATGAAGTGTAGAGTTGATGTATGCACAACGGGAAATATTCCTAAAAATCGTATTTCTGTCGGATAGACATTGTGCTGTGAATCGAACTCTTGTCCTCGAGTAGTAGCTATTTGGTATATTCATTAGTCCATGTGAATTTTGACTTGCTGCTTACAAAACGAGCGAATAGTGAAAGGATCTTTGTTCTGCTGGTTTACCAAGAAATTGAACGTCTGCATCATATTGCTTTGATCTGAGATGAGATGGGCTAAGCAACGCCTAACTAACCATTGATGACATTCAGCAACAATAAACATCAACTCGCCCTGTCGATTTCACCAAGTTGAAGCGTTCATCTGATGGAGAGCGTACATATTTCCCGTTGTGCATACATCAACTCTACACTTCATTATTCACTGAATTCGTTTGAAACACTACTTTCATTGCATCCACTTTCTCTAACTAAATACTTCCACTCTCTCCATCCTCTACAGTAGAAACTGCGAGAGCAAGCTGAAATCGCTCTCGATCATATCCGCACACACTTGCCGCACATCCACCAGCTCGCACAGCTCCTCCAGGTCCTCTGGAAACAACGCTGCCGGCGTCCGGAACGGCTCGAACTCGACCGTCACCTCCCGTGGTGACTGGAACTGCGAGAACGCAGGCATGAATAGTGTCGTACCCGGCTCCTGCTTGATCTGGTGCTGGTTCACCGAAACTACCGCAGCTACGTCTGTGGCACTGTCGGTACTGTTGAGTCGCAGACGCTTGCGCTTCTCCAGTCGCCGCTGGTTGCGGTTCGCCTTGGCGCGGTGGAATGCGCACATGCTGTGCAGCGCACCCGTCTTCTTGATCGTGCGCGTACGCAGGCAGTGTTTGCTCGGATATCGACAGCGCAGCGCAGGATTCGTTGCGATCTCGTGCGGCAGTGGCTCGGCCTCCACCAGGATCTCCTCGCCGTCGTCGTCGTGGCCTGTGGCCACCAGACTTGAGGAGGTAGTGGCGATCGCTGTCGCCTCGGATATGGGCAACGCGCGCTTCTTGGCAATGTTGACAGTGGTGGGCATCATGGGCAAGACGAGGTCATGCTCAATAGTTGTGGTTACAGTTGCAGTGGAGTGTACACGCAGTGTCGAATTCAAAAGTGAGTCCACCGGTCGAAGCTGCACAGCATGCACACGCGATAGACACGAACGGCCGGCGTGATCGGAAGCACGAATCGAACTATGACCGATGCCGAGGTCGTGCCACGGTGGACCTTTGGAATGTCCCCGGCTGGTTAAACCACCACATGCCGTCAATATGCTGGTCAGTGCTGGCTGTACTCATACTGCAACGGAGCACGCCGACTGTACTAAAACGGTCAGCCAGCCGAAAGCATCGCAGCTGGCGACGCCGACTACATGTCGGACACGATTAAGCGTCCACCTGCTGTCGCTGCTGTCAATGCTCGCTGCAATTAGCTCGCGCTCGAGCTCGCCGCAACCGACCCGGCTGCGCGCGTGGCCAAGCAGCTCGCTTCAAGTCACGGTCTCCGAAGGCAACCAAAGTGGCTACCGTCGCGCATGTCTAGCAACGGAGAATCCGACGCGTCGGTTGATAGCCGGCGATTCGCGTCGCCAATATGGTTACCACCATCACAGTTCCTCGCCAGTGAAGTGGCTGCATTCGCCTGCAGCAGGTCGCTAGGAATCAAATCGCGGCGCTCGTAATGTGCGGCGCTCAGAACGCGTTGCGTGGCACATGGCCGAATCGGCTGCGGACACTTCGTCCAGATGTACATGGCGGACGTGTTACTCGCACTGCCAGCGAGCCCGGCGCCTGTTTCGGTGGCGCATTACGAGCGACGGTCTACAGTGCCTGACCTCGTTGAGTTAGCTCTCTGGCAGACTCGTGTCTAGCGCTTTACATGCACATTGCAGTGGATCCATACGGTCTCGATGAAGACTGAAGAGCGGGATGGCAAGAAGCGGAAGCTCCATGTCAACGTCGACGCCCGCCGCACGGCTACGCGGCCGATCCTGGCTACTCGTCAGCACATCGCTGACTACCGCCGACATTGACGCCGAAGGTCCCACGATCGTGACCTGCTGCGCTTCCACTGTTGCGACTCCCACTCCGACCCGCGTGGATGACGAAGCTGCACCGAGAGGCGAGATGGACCCCGAGCCACTCGCACGCAGCTCCGCCTTCCCAGCCGACTTCCGAATGTCCGCCATGCGCGGCATCCACTACATAGCACTGAGGTAAGACAGTGACCAAGACTCGGATCAATTGACATGCTACGCGAGTTCGAGTTCATGCAAGCGAGACAGCTGTGTGGCTTCGCCCAGATGGCTACGTCGCATCCAGTTCTCCAAGATGCTCGTCATCTCCTGTTCGACTAGCTATTGCAGCCACGATCTTCTCGTATGCGTGCTTGCCGCGATCGCACCTGGGCCAGTGAGTTTACCATTCTGTCGGCCCGGCTAGTAGTAGATCGAAGCGAGCTACGCGGCAATTAAAATGCAGAATGTACACTTCCAACGACAATCAAGCAGTTCGTTGAAGTCGGAAGCCGTGTTTGGCGTCCTGGCGACCGTCACGTCCGCTTCAATCTCGTTGCGAATGCTGAGGCCATCTCTTGAGGACTCGCTATTGATTAGTTGAACGTCTACAAAACTGCACACGTGCGTGCACGTAGCCGGCAGCTTGAACAGGCGCCTAATGTGCTTGAGGCTAAAGCTAGATCGCCGCACTCCTTCTCACGTATCATGGACGACGACTGCCTGCCTCGACTACGCATGTTCCTGGACGCCTCGCTGCTTGCACTGCTCGTCCTCACAGCCTTCGTGCTGCATCACCGAGCCGCCAAACAGGGAGTTCCACCGGAACCTGACGCACTCTACAGCTACGTGCGACCGCCATTCCGGCGCAGTGTGGTCATTTCGGTGGTGAGCCTCATAGCCTGGGGTGGTCTGGGACTTGTCTTGAGTCTAGAACACGACTGTCCGGCGTCACACTGGTTGGTGGTGCTCTGTCTGTCCTTATCGGTGGATGTCTGGTGGTGGGGACGTGGCTCTGTGTACGAGAGGCACTGCTCACATCGACTTCGATGTACGTCACTAACTTCAACTGCAACCACTTCAACATGTACCCTCCTCAATCTGATTGACCGGATCCTGTGATTTTGTGCTGCGTCCACAGCTTCTAACGCTGATCTGGTGTCTACGATGCTCATGTTGCTCTCGTCTGACCAAACGAGCACTATTGTTGCCTCCATTAGGCGTGCTGGTGACGCTCAACGTTGCGCCATGTCTTGAAAACCAATCTTCAGCTGCGTGCAACGCGTCCGAACTGCTCTCGCCCAAGACTTTCTTCGCTGGAGCAGCGGCTGTGTTCCTCGTCATGTTTGTTGCAACGTTGCTAACTGTAGGCTACCCATTCGTATCGCGAAGATGGAGTAACACGTCGTCCCGACTCAGGAAGGTGCTGGTGGCGATTGTGCTCGCGGTCTTGGCCCTCGCATCGATCAACTGGGCAGTTGTAGGCTTGATGAGCCTCCCTAGACACCATAGTGGAGTTGATCCTGTCGAGGTCTACCGGAAAAGTCGCTGGAGCGTCTTGAAATGCTGTTGTTCAGGTCAGATTTGCATGTATCACCAGGCCAAACAGTAGTAGTGCACAAAGCAAAGTGTAAAATGCATTGTATGAAGCTACATCCACTTGAGTAGACGCAGCGCTGTCGTCGAAGAAATTAGCGCGACAGCTTTTAAGCCGACTGCTTGATGGTGTGGCTAGCTGCACGAACACGCCCTGGTGGTGCTCCCACTGCTGCTTGACGTTGTTTGCGTGCTCGGCGTTGCCTCCATCGGCTCCAGTTGCTGAACCGCAGATCCACCACGCTGCTGCAGAAGCGGCTGCTGCAGAAGATTCGGCACGAGCACACGGTTGTGCAGTACAATGGAGAGGGA
>VOQZ01000583.1:0-105507 GCA_008079305.1 Phytophthora palmivora
TGGCATCGCCACCCTCTTACAGGGTGGTTGAGGCGCCGACTTGGAGGGGGGAGCGATTTCGACGCTTGCCCACACGCGATCTGATGGCCATTTCCTGGACAGCTTGGGAGACGCTTGTCGACGAGAAACGTGAATCCCAGATGCCTCCGAGTTCGACCGCTCCAATAGCGACCGCCCGAATAGCCAGAGCTAAGGCGGAATACCGCCGTTTCCTGTCTTCAAAGCCTTGTGTCACTGTTGCAGCGACGACAACCAGTCCGGTGACGTTGTACTCTTTGAGACTGACATAGCCGACTCGGTTGCGGGGGCTTCCCAAGAAACTCGACAAATGCCGAGCAGTCCGAGCAGTAGGGTGGTTTTCGATCCACTGCAAACAAAACTTCGAACTTGATGCGTCGTTATTTCAGCACCGCCTCTGCGACGACACGCGCCATAGAAGACCAACTAGAGCTGGTGAGAAGTACTCCTTCATTGGGAAGGGAGGCAAACTGCTGGCGTTCGCCCTCAGAGGCAATGACCACGACACGAATCTGTTCGTATAAATGCAGAAAGTCATTGTAACGTCTCAAGATGGAATACTGCTCGATGTCTGTTGTGTTGGCAGCGACTCGGTATCGCTGACGTCGTCACTGGAGTCATCGCTCTCGTCGATGAACGTCGACAGTAGCTCCTCTTGTACACCGATACATCGACTCGGTAATACCAGACACCGGTGGCTGGAGCTCGCGAGAAATGTCGATCGCAAGTCCGTGTCGAGGCCGTCGCATGGTCTCGACCAACTGCTGCTCTGTTCGGCTACTGCTGTTGGTTCTCGCTTTCACCATGCACTAATAAGTTCGGAGTGTCTGCTTCACGGAAGAATTTCAAGAGTGACGAAGTCTTTCGAATGGGGATGTGTGATTGTCATCCAAACAATCCGGCGGATGGTATCGACGGTGGACTGTACTGCCACGAAGAAAAGTTGCAAAACAAGTATGCTTTATCCAATGCACCTACATGTGTTGCAGGTCGATGACTTGCAGCACGGCTGGTGGACGCTGCGTTAGTGCTCCTGCACAAATCGCACATGCTCATCAGGTGGATATCCATAATAAAGTCAGCTATGTAGGTAGTTTAGCTGTCTATACTTCCTCTTCCGCAGCTCTAAAGAAATCAAATGAGCACTTCAACGTGTTCAGCCAATCACGTCGAAGTATCCAGTTGTACATAAATAAATAACCATCGACTGGTGTTTATACCTGGTCGTTAGAGGCGTAATGGTCGATGCACACGAGTCCCAACATGCTGTGACCGCCCTATTGTCGCAATGACGGCGTGCGGACGTCTTACGTACAAATTCTAGTGACAGCCTCCGCTAGCGGTCGAGATGGAAAACCCCGTATGGTGGCCACCTTCAGCAAACCCACCGCCCAGACTCCAGCCCCTGAAGCTGTAGCACGACTTTACTTCCACCTGAGTGCAGACCATCAGCGAGTACATGGTTTCACGGTGGAGCAGGATCCACACTACCACGACCTCGAGATTGTCAAATTCGATGAAGCAATTCTGGATCGAGTGATACGAAGAAAACTGCAATTGCAAGCAGCACGGCTCATTGACCTCAGTGACGAGTTTGCATCCACGAGGGGTACCAGCAGTCATGCGAGCGCGCGAGGAAGAGCAGCGTGAACATGAACGTGAGACGATGGAGGAATATCTTCTCGAGCAGATGCAGCACAGCGACTCATATAACGACGGTAAGCTTTTAGTCGAGGTCTTCCGCGAAACTGTAGATGCTTTAGAATTGAATCCACGCGCTGCACCGCGAGAAGTGCTCTTGGCACTTGTTGGCTCAGATCGAGACGACATGATGGCGTATGGAGACTTTCGTATCTGTCGCTGCAGACATGATTGACAGCATGAGGGAGCTGGTGGGGAGACAACCAGAATGTAGACGAAGAGGACGTGGCGATCGATGCATTTGAGGTGGTAACTGCTCGACAGACTCACTACACTGTGGAAAGTTGGTAGCACTTCTGGATGCGCATGCTGAACGAGTTACTGAGGCGGCCAAAGCCATGGCTGCTCGCGTGCTGAAGCTGAGTTCGAAGCGAAACAGGAGGCAACGAATACCATCCTAGAGGAGACTAATGAGGGCGAAATGAAGAAGAGGAGGGAATTATTCCAGACGCCACAACCTCTGCTGATGAAGCGCTTAACGACGCAGTGGAGGATGATGCAATTACATCTCGCCGACAATCCTCCGCAAGCCATCGTGATTCTGTTGATAAAAAATATCCTCGCATGAACCGATACCAGTTACGAGCTCTGTTAGAAACTCCACAGTTATTGCTCAGTGAAGCAGAGATCATCTCACACTAGCTCTTGCCGAGACAACAACAAATCCCAATGGTGTTGAGGAGGTTCTTTGCGAAAAGTTGCACCGCTGTTGCGTCGAGTACGCCGTATGATTTTCCGCTTCCAGCGCAAGGGCTTTGTGGACCGCACTGAGACGTACTTGCTGCACCAATTTCAGGCCTTCGAGAGGCGCAATCTACAAGGCGCATCGAAACATTGAAGCAACGACTAACGCAGAAGGAAGTGAAAGGAGCGTTGAAGCACATGCAGAAAATGCTATTGTCTCCGTATCAACTGATGCAGCTTTCTGCATTGAGCGAAGACATGCCTGGTGCTCCAGATCATGGAGTGTACTATCAAGAGATTATCCCTCGGTTGGTCCAATGTCTACAAGACATGTGATCGTGGATACAATAGCTGACAAGTCTGCTATACTTCATGAAATGGGGGTCTGGGACTTCGCTAAAGTGGGTCTTCCAAGCGAAGACATCGTCCGACAAACGAGTTTTGAGTGTTTTGCCAGCTTCGATAAGACACAGTCAGGCGTAATCTCAACTGGAGACTTTCGGGATGCTCTAAACTACTTAGCCAGATGCAAGACTTTCCCGTTGGAATGATGACAGATATCAAGCAACTGAGTGCCTTAGCTGACCCAAATAACAATGGTCGAGTGAATTACGCCCTTTTCCAGCACCTCATGTATCCTTTGCTCCTATTTCTTTGGCAAGAACGCGAGTTATCTGCTGCGAAAGATGGTGCACGCAACCGATGTGCTGAAAAGCGTGTAGGAATGAACTAGTTTCAATTTCACCGTGAAGTACTTAGTATACTTAATAAAACGAGGAGATCAGTGGAACCACACAGCAATTTGGTGGTGCTTTTTCTTACCGTGCTCTCGAAGCACTAAACGAACATCCCATGACTGAGGTGCTGAGGGTAGTCTATTTGCATCGAGTTCGCAAGGAGCACTCCCACATCGATTCAAACGTGGTGGGTGGTTCTGAATGCTAATCAAAGTTGTAGAACTTAGTCGCTTTAGACGACATTCGTTCGTTGAGCGTCTGCGTCTGCGGCTCTCCATATTTGATGTTGTTTGCTGCAATGACGCCAACCAATCCGGTAATGTGTACTCTTTCAGACTCACGTAGCCGTTGTGTGACTGCGGGGCTTTCCGAGAAAGCACTCATATGTCGGGCAGTCGCGAGCAATGGGGTGGCTCTCAATCCACTGCAACAAGGCTTCGAATTTGATCCTCCGTTCTTCTAACACAATTTCCGACGACGTACGTCGTACCAGCCCCATCAACACGGGGGAAATACACTCCTTAGATGGAAATGGTGGCAAGGTACTGGCATCCTTTGTGATAATCACCACGGCACGAATCTTCTCGTACAGCTGCAGGAAGTCACTATAGCGTCTTAAGATGGAGTAATGCTCGATATTTGTGGTTGGAAACACGCCTTCTTCGTCATCGCTGCTGGTGTCGTCACCCTCGTCTTCACTGATGAATGTCGGGCGCAACCCCTCTTCGTACACAGAAACATCTACTCGATAGTACCACACGCTGGTAGTTGTTGCTTGGGAAACTCCATTGATAGCAATCCTGCGTTGAGGCTGTCTACATGCAGTGGTCTTGAGCAAATGCTGATCTGCGTGAGTGCTTTTCATTGAAAACAGGATGGCCGAATTCACTGCAACGGGATTTTTTGATAATGAGGTCAGTTTTGGGGCTTAACAGCCAGCCACCGCCAAATTGCAGAAAACTTGGAGATCAAGTGCGCTAACGTGAATTGGACTGGACACACATGTGGTGCTGGCGTGGCGAATTGGTATCATAGTGTCTTCCTGTATTCAATCCGTCGCAGATTCCCGTTGCGTTAGTTCTCCTGCTCCTTTTCAGTGCAAATCGTGCACGTGTTGAGTGTCCTGCTTTCGTATGTCACCTTACGTGTATGTTACAGACAAATATTATCCTTGCTCAACAGGTGATTCAAATGCAAATATCATGGAGGCCATATGTCCCGTGTGAGTATCTTTTAAGTAGTATTCAGGAATCACGAAGGTTTTCACTAGGTATCACCATCACCAGTCGATCTGTTTCTGCTGTTCATGTGCAAGTCAGCGGATCATTTAATACTTGTGTAAATATCCTTGGGCAATCATGGTAACGGGGTTGATTGTCGCTGACAGATATCGACAGAGGAATAACGTTAATTTTGTTTGGTTTTGCAGTATACTGTACGTTGTAACTATTTATTACTACTCCACCTTACTAACTGGGTCACTGCCATTTAAACAGCAAACAACACTCTACACGGAGCAACGACCCACCATATCGTTTGACCCACGCATCGACGATACTTCCATGACAAAGGGTGAGTTTTCACGGCAGAAATTGGCAGAAACCTCCGATATCGATCGCTCTCCGCAATTGGAGTTGCCCGTGGAAAACCGTCGTCGGCGTCTCTCAGCATCTTTTGTCGTCTGGTGTAGCGATGCCAGCCAGTCCGGTGGGGTATATTCCTTCAGACTGACGTAACCTTCACGTGACTGAGGTGGTTTCCCAATGAACTCGAGGTAACCCTGGCAACTCCTAGCAACGGGGTGGTTTTCAATCCACTGTAGCAGCACCTCAAACTTGGTGGTTCGATCTTCCAGGACAACCTTCGATGAAGAACATTGAAGCATACATTTCAGAGCTGGAGGTATGAATTCCTTTGTTGGGAATGAAGGAAGACCAGTCGAGCTGCTATCTGTAGATTTCAGTATGTCTCGAATCTGCTCATACAACCGCAAGAAGTCGCTGTAGCGTCTTGAGATAGAATAGTGCTCAACGTCGATGGTCCGAAGCAAATCGCCACTTGAATTGTCGTCTTCGCTGCTGCTGTCACTGCTGCCAACTTCGTCGATAAAGGTCGGAGCCAGCATATCCTCGTACACAGTCACATTTACTCGATAATACCATGCACTCGCAACTGAAGTTTGAGAACATTTGTCGATGGCGAGTTCGCGTCGAGACCCACTCATCTTAAGTAACTGTTTCTCCGTGTAGTTGCTGTTGCTCATTTCGAATAGTTTGATGAGTGTGATTGTGTTTGAATATCCGACAATTGCACAATGCAAAAGATTTTGAAAAATGGCAACCAGCGGTGCTGGTCTGGCCCAGCACTACTATTACCTAGATCGACGAAACAATCAAGTAGTGAGCGTCTGTTTTAGGGTGATATGATGGTGGATCGGAGCTCGCAATATGAATTGGAATGGACTAACCCATGTAATCTACGTGGTACCGTTGAAGATATTGCGATGTGCTCTAGCGCATTGCACTGCTGGGTTACTGATTCACAAGATTTATCATCGCGACGCGACCGGCAAGTGGCGCGTTACTTTACAACTTCTTTACAATGCAAATCCCGCACGTGCTGAAATGTCCCCACATCGAACGCCACTAGGACGCTTTGTTATTATATGCCAGGTGGTGTTGAAACCGTGTGTAGCCATTTTGGAAAATATTGCCGATAGAACATAATCAGGCGAACTTCAATGTGACCAGCCAATGAGAACGGAGGTCTCACATGAGCAATATGTTGGTGATTCCTTGGTAGTGGTGCTCGACTCCAGCATCAGATGACGGATTTGACCACGGAGGATATCATTAACGAGGCCCCACCACGTACACAGGAGATATCAACTACTCTACGAGTGATGATCAATGTGCAGCATTTTCGGGAGCCGAAGCCTGATTAGCTGTGGTGTAAGCGAGAGCCAAGCATCGTTCGACGGCGCGCATGTACGTCATAGGTGATATACCGCAAACCAGAACCTCGTGAATCGCTACAACACAATTTTGTTGTCCAAGTCAGGCCTCGGAGTTGCTGCTCAACAGTAAAGCGATGAACCACAATTCAAAACGTCCTCACTGTCATCGAAACACTTCTACTTCCTGTATATCAACGTTGCAATGAGTGCGTGCACGATAACAGCGTTGATCATTCGTCCATGATGTAAAACTGCAAGACGCATAGATCAACTTCCAGCAGTATCGTGCCAGAACACCGCACATACTTCAGTGGATCCTACGTGAACATGGTTTATACCTGTTGCCGCGTCAATTCGAGGCCACAGATCCAGAAATAGGTACTAATCGAGACTGTAAAAGATAGTATTATAATCACCGGAGTAGAAGCACCATTTGCGTTCCAACTGACCACACCGCTACGAAGTATCACATACGCCGCACCAAGAGTGACAACCACATCTCCGCCCACTCGTCTTCACCACTTATTGCACAGCAGTGCTCGTACTGTATTCCTCGCTCCTCGCGGCACATTCAACTTTGAGGACATCCATGAAAGACGTGATTGCTCGGTGCCACGCACGCAGGCAGGACTCGCCCAGTCTCTGCGGCTTCAATTGGCCAGAAAACCTGCGTAGCCCGCGCGGACCTCACGCTTTGACTGCCGCAGCTGCGTCCGGAGCAGACGCGTATCTATGCAGCGTGCCATGATGGATGGCGGAGGAAGTCTGCGATTTGCATCGAGTATCTAAGCGCCGAGCACCACGAAGGTGGTCGGAAATGAACACATCTAGCAGCTAGGCATTGGAGCTGCTAACACCGATCATGCTCCATTTTTGTGCTTGAAGCAAAAAGATCCGCCTGATTCCGCCTCTGCACCATTTTTGTCATCATTTAACCTCGGGAATATTCGAGGTTTTATCATTTCTGATTCGTAGAAATGAGATCATCGCGCAAAAACCAGGACAGAGAGACCCATTCTCACGACCTATTCCAGTTGACAACTTGCATAGGCGATCTCATCAATTTGGAAAATGAACTGCAGCATGTCGGACGATGAAGTTAGCCTCAATTGTAGCGCTGCAACTCGCCTGTCTACCAACTCAAGTTGAGTGTTGGCCGGTAGGATGGGGCAGGAAATCGAGTAGGGATTCCCTGTTCGTTACTAGTGAAACGGTAGTCAGCATCAGACCCTCGATTTCTCTCTTCGTCGTAGACTCGCAAAACACCACGTGAATCGTACTGTAAGCAAGCAGCAGTGTCGTTAGCGAGCTGAAGAGGAGAATCACAGTGACAATTCAAGTGCGCTGTCGCTCCTTTCTATTACATGGACCCTGTTGCCTCGAAATCGAGAACCACAGCTATCCACGTTCATTTAACAAAAGCCGCCGCTATTCCAGCCCGTGACCGAGCAGGAACATCGTAGCTGAAGCCGCGCTGTAATCAGAAACGGTGCTGCCGAGCAACACGTCAATGAGGCGGGCTTCAACTTGGCCAATACAAATCCTCATACATTGTCCGGAGCCCATTCCGGCGTATCCAATGTTGCCCATTTTCGGTTGATGGGCGTCAAATCTTGGAATCAGAAGAGGGGGGAACAGCATCCACGGCAGGAATGTATACCGCATAGAGAGCGCAAGTGTAGGGATCTTCGCTTGCTGGCCGTTGGTTCCTGCGACGCAAGGGGGGATCTCGATCCATTTCGGATTTTGCATCCCGAGTGTCTTGTGTCTAGGGATCAAGAGCGAGTATGGCGGAAGCTTTCGAAGCGTACGCCTACGTGGTGACCGCGGGCGTCTTCGGCATCCTGTTCGCGGCCTATCTGTTCTGGGAAGTGTCCAAGGTCAAGGTGACGCGCCGTGGTGACGGCTACGCGCTGTTGGCGTCGGAGGTGCGCCACCAGACTGCTGACCGCCTGTTTGAGATCTTCTGCGCCATCCAGGAGGGCGCCCGCGCCTTCCTGCTGGCCGAGTACACGCTGTGCTTCGCCTTCATCATCGTCTTTGGTGCCGTGGTGCTCGTGCTCACGTCGTTCGTTAACAAGGACGGCCAGAAGTTCGACTGGCTCTTCGGTACGCTGAACGCCACGGCCTTCGCTGTTGGTGGCCTCACCTCGATGGCTGCTGGCTACATGGGTATGATGGTGGCTGTGTACTCGAACGCCCGTACCACGGTCTCGGCCATGAAGGAGGGTGCTCGTGGCTGGCGTGACGCCTTCAACACGGCCTTCCGCGCTGGTGCTGTCATGGGCTTCGGTCTGAGCTCTATGGCTCTGCTGGTGCTGTTCATCCTGATCAAGGCCTTCGAAACCCAGTACCCGCTGTCGACCGACTACAAGAAGCTGTTTGAGGCCATCTCGGGCTACGGTCTGGGAGGTTCGTCCATTGCCATGTTCGGCCGTGTGGGTGGTGGTATCTACACCAAGGCCGCAGATGTCGGTGCTGACCTTGCCGGCAAGGTTGTGGAGAATATCCCTGAGGATGACCCGCGTAACCCTGCTACTATTGCTGACAACGTCGGTGATAACGTTGGTGACGTTGCCGGTATGGGTTCGGACCTCTTCGGTTCGCTCGCTGAGTCGACGTGCGCGTGTCTGGTCATCTCGACGCAGAGCCCCGAAATTATCAGCGCTGGATGGCCTGCTGTTCTGTTCCCGTTGGTGATCACTGCTACGGGCATCTTTGTGTCCGCCATCATCAGTTTCCTTGCTACCCACGTGTGGCCTGTCAAGAAGGAGAAGGATGTCGAAACTGTGCTGAAGGTGCAGCTGTTCGGCTCCACTCTGCTCATGACTCTTCTCATTATCCCGGTTTCTCTGTGGCTGCTGCCATCGACCTTCTCGATTGGTGCCTCGTACCAGGTGACTCCCATTCGTGCCTTCTACTGCGTTGCCGTCGGCCTGTGGGGCGGCTGCATCGTCGGCTTCGTGACGGAGTACTTCACCTCGCACAGCTACAAGCCTGTGCGTGAAGTTGCCCAGGCTTGCGAGACTGGTGCCGCTACCAACATTATCTACGGTCTTGCCCTTGGTTACAAGTCGGCTATCATCCCGATTACGATCATCTCGCTTGCTGTGTACGTCGGTTTCTCGACGGCCGGCATGTACGGTGTTGCCCTTGCTGCTCTTGGCTTCCTGGGCACGCTCGCCACTTGCCTGGCCATTGATGTCTACGGCCCTATCTGTGACAATGCTGGTGGTATTGCCGAGATGGCCGAGCTGCCTGCTGAGGTGCGTGACAAGACCGATGCTCTTGACGCTGCCGGTAACACGACGGCTGCTATCGGTAAGGGTTTCGCCATTGGTTCGGCTGCTCTTGTGTCGCTGGCCCTGTTCGGTGGTTTCGTGACCCGTATTGAGGAGGAGTCTATCAACATTTTGTCGCCTATCACGTTCGCCGGTCTGTTCATGGGTGCCATGCTCCCGTACTGGTTCACCGCTCTGACGATGAAGTCTGTCGGTGTTGCTGCTATGGAGATGGTCAAGGAGGTCAAGCACCAGTTCGCCACCATCCCCGGTCTTCTTGAGGGTCTTCCCGGCCACGGTCCTCCGGACCATGCCCGTTGCATCAAGATCTCCACGGACGCTTCTCTGCGTGAGATGATCCCGCCTGGACTTCTTGTGATGCTGTCTCCTATTGTTGCCGGTACCTTCTTCGGCGTCCACGCCGTGTCTGGTGTTCTTGTAGGTGGCTTGACCTCGGGTGTGCAGCTCGCCATTTCGCAGTCGAACACTGGTGGCGCCTGGGATAACGCGAAGAAGTTCGTAGAGAAGGGCTGTGTGTCGATTGAGGACAAGGAAGGCAAGCTCATCGTGCAGGGCAAGGGAAGCGCTATCCACAAGGCCGCCGTCATTGGTGACACCGTGGGTGACCCGCTGAAGGATACGTCCGGCCCGGCTCTCAACATTTTGATGAAGCTGATGGCTATCATCTCACTGGTGTTCGGCGACTTCTTCAAGAGCATCAACAACGGCCGTGGTCTGCTGAACGTGCCTGGCGATGTTGTGTCGGAAGTTGCTGTCGTCCCCGTTGTGGAGCCCACGGCTGCTCCCCAGCTGTAAGCTCGTTTCCGCTGTGTGCCGACTGCGAACGTATGGATGCGTCCAGTTTGGTGTGTGGAGAAAGCGTTGCCTGCGCTGTAGAGTGACAGAGAAGAAGTGCAGGACTACATGTTCTGTCGTCTTGTCATTTTCGTAGTGAGCGTGCGGAGGCTAGCTAGTAGTTGCTGTCGATTTTAGGTTGCAAATAGAGCTTGCTGATGCACTTATACGTTTGGCGGTTTTCGTTCGCACTAGTGTCGTTCATGCGCCAATCTTGGCTGTGTGTTTCGGATTACTGGTAGTAAAACGTTAACTACCTATTACTACTAGCAGTAGTATTACGTCGGCATGCTACGTGTAGTACAATGAACACTGGCGTGAAGTAAAACAACTTTTTTAACTCTGGCTGTCGATTAGCACACGTGTTCCCATTCCTCTGCGCACAGTCCTACGGATATAACACTTACCCTACACTACACGTATCGCCACGGCTCACAAGGTACCAACCTCAATACGTTTATAGGAATCGTCGCCTGTGAAATTCAACAGACTTCATCAAGGAGCAGTCGACTAACTCTCACGAAACACAATTCTCCCGATGTAAACTTTCATACAAACGATCACACATGCCGACTGGTGAAAATCGTTGCAAATCAAACTGCACAGTGTTGAAGTTTGGCCACAGGTGTTTACAACATTTTGAACTACAGTCTTGGTATCGTACCTGGTCCCCGCGGCAGTCACTGAGGAAGCATTTGCGTGATCAACACCCCGCAAAACACCCCACCACCCTACGCGTACTCGAAGGTAGCGATGGTAAACTCGCATACAACTGCAAACCAACACATTACACTAGGGATAGTTCATTCATTATGCAATGCAGCACCCCGCTAGGTATTGATACCCTAATCTTTCCTCCACAACTCCAAGTGCAATTCCAAGTTTGGACGGCTACCACCGTGTTACACGTCAATGTTTGGTTCCGCTGCTATCACACATGCACTACACGTATGCTTCGCCGGGAAAAAGCAGAAATAGAGCGCTTCCTGCGCAGCCAGAAACTAACTTCAGTTTTCGGTTTATGCTTGTCAGTAACCTTGAAGCACAAGCAGTTGAATATAAATGGCCGTCGCAACTGATCCGTCGACATCGTTGGCAACGCAAAGTTTCTAAACACCTCGCGCTTCGTGCTGTGACGGGCAGTGACTTGCATCCATTCATGTAATACCTGTGTATCACGAGCCATGATTCGCGGCACGCTAGCATTGCATTGTGTCCAAGCAGAGAGGGCAGTGATCAGCAAGCGCAAGCACTCGACTGTGTATTGACAAGCTGCAGCTACTGTCGTCGGCGTGCTTGAGCGCTTGCGGCTTCTATCCGCTCACGAGCAGGTGACTTGGGCGGAGTATCGCGCAGGCTGAAATTCAGGCTGAATGCCTCGGCCCTCACTCGGTGGTGGTTGAAGGCGGAAGTGCTGGTGTGGGACCTTTCAAGGTGCCTCGCTTAGACTTGGCGTTTGTATGTTTTGCTCGCTTCTATCCACTAGATCGTGTAGGGATGGGGTTGAAGAGACACCCAGTGGGCTAAATTGCAATCACCCAAAGTAAACAAAACAGCATGTCGATGGCTTTACTGAAAGCAAGGTGATTTTAATCGTACCTAAGAAATCAGTGGGTGATTTGCAAATGGGGAGTGGTTAAATCCATTTAATCCAGCGCTAACGCTCCATTTTTCTCAAAAGACCCATCGCTTGTTTTTTCGGCTAATTGATCTTTGCGAGTACGTCGGCAGTAGACGACCACTTTGCAATTTACCCCAAGCAACACAAGCAAACACGATGGCACCACACGAGAGAGACGAGAAAGTGTTCCCGAATCATAAAGGTCACCCAGAGCACGAGATCGAGCTGAAGAGCTCGTGGATGCTTATTTCCAAGACGAACCTGTACTTAGGAGCTGTACTGGTATTCCTGGTCGGCATGCTCTCGGGCGGCGGCTACTACTACCGCACGTCACTCAATCTTGCCCAAAGCCTCGGAGCCACCACCGTGGCACAACCGTCCAATGGCCAACCCACCGTGCTGGTAACCGGCGGCCTTGGATTCATTGGCAGCCACGTCGTAGAGGATCTGATTGCCAACGACTTTAACGTGAGTGTAGTTGTCGATGCATTCATGTTGCAGCTTTGCATGGTGTTCTGACAAATTGTGTCATTGGCAATTGTGCCTTTCAGGTTGTTGTGTATGACGACATGAGCAATGGCAAAAACTTCAACAAGGACGTCTCGGCCGTGCTGGTTAAGGACATTACTGTCGTGAACGACTTCTCGTACATCGTCCACCAGGTGCGCATTCGTCTCCATTTCTCCTGTTTTATCCCTTTATGCATTTAGTCACATGTCCTGTCCATTGCTGGTTGAACAGATCGACTATGTTGTGCACTTGGCTGCCGCCATTTCCGTCGAAGAGAGTACTCGTCTGCCAGAAAAGTACCAGCGCATCAACGTCGAGGGCTCCCGTAAGGTGCTGGATTGGGCCGTCAAGAACGGCGTCAAGCGTGTTGTCGCTGCCTCGTCGGGTGCTACCTACGGCACCCCCAAGGTTGAGGATCTCCCGCTACGTGAGGAGTCTGCGACCGGCGGAATCTGTGCGTACGCCACCACCAAGTTTGAGATGGAGCAACTAATGGCCCAATTCCACGAGCAGTTCGGCCTGAAGTCAACCGCCCTGCGTTTCTTCAACGTGTACGGCCCTCGCCAGGACCCACACTCGTCGTACAGTGGCGTCGTTTCGTGGTTCATGGAGCAGGCTAAGATCAATGGCACGCTGAAGGTAACCGGCGACGGCGAACAATACCGCGACTTTGTGTATGTGAAGGACGTTGCTCGAGCCATTCGTACTGCCATGCTTCTGAAGGACGACGACTTCGACGTGTTCAACGTGTGCACGGGTGTCAAGACCTCGATCAACGATGTGGCCGTTGCTGTGAAGGCGAAGTTCGGCTCGTCGGCTGACATCACGCACATTGCGTACCGCCAGGGAGATGTTAAAGAGTCAGTGTGCTCACCTGTGAAGGCTTCCACGAAACTAGGCTTTACAGCCTCGTACGATTTCCCCACGGGTATCGGTGAGACCCGCGATTGGTTCATGACTTTGTAAGAGTTGTGAGCTCTGTACAGGACGACGTTGCCAGTAAGCGCGTGAGCTTCTGGCTGTACTTAAGGTAGAGAGGGCAACGCCTGCAAAAAAGGTGGATGGACGGCGCTGAAAGCATCAGTGCAGTCGTGTAGGCAAGAAATCTTTGTTGAAAAGAGAAACAAGAGAAATAAAAATGCAGACTTAACGTATTTGTTTTCGCGGCAACCGGTCTACGTATAGAATTACCGCTACAATACCTAAGCAAGATTGACTGAAAGTTGTAAATGTATTTGTAGCAAGTGTAAACACAAAGAGTAGTCGTTAAAATGACGATCATGACGATCATAATCATCTTCATGAATTGTATTTTACTGTTCGTGAACCTCAGAGTTGTTGCCACAAGAGCAACGCAATTGCTCTTGATGAGTCCACTAGCAAATGTAAGGCAGGGTGTACATTAACAACATTAACAATGGATACTGCAGCTCAACTTTTATTGGTGTAAGATGTGTGTACCATTGATGTATTTGGTGTATGCGACTGTTGGCACGGCTACCGCCACCAACAGTCGCGTTACTCACTTCCACATTTCCTGCCACAGGCCAGCAAAAGCTACGAATTGGTTGCGACGAGTACGCCAGTGTGCGACTTCTTCTGCGCTGCCGAGAGCTCCAAGACACACAAGCACGATGCTGCCCACGCGTCACGGCCGCAACGGCCGCCCCGAGACAAGCTGGTTGCTGTTGCCCAAGCTCTACGTGTACGTGGGTGCGCTGGCCATCTTCGCTGTGGGTGCGCTCTTCGGCGGGGGCTACTACCAGACCAGCGGTCGCAGCGCCATGACGCCGGTGTTCCGCCGCTTCGCAACCCCGAAGTCCACAGTGCTGGTCACGGGCGGTCTTGGCTTCATCGGTAGCCACGTGGTGGAAGATCTTCTTGCCAACAACTTCGAGGTCTGTGCAACTGAATCAAATTGGATCAAAGATCGAAGACTGACGTACGTGCTTTGGTTGCTCTTAAACAGGTGGTGGTGTACGACGACATGAGCAATGGCAAAAACTTTAACCGCGGTGCGGCTGCCGTGCTGGTCAAGGACATTACGGTGGTGGACGACTTCTCCTTCATCATCCACAAGGTGCGATGGATCGGCACTCTCCTTGTAATTCCTAGTAGATCTCTGACTTTGCTTCATGTATACGCAGATTGACTACGTGGTGCATCTTGCCGCTGCGATCTCGGTGGAAGAAAGCACTCGACTCCCTGAAAAGTACGAGCGCATCAATGTCGAAGGGTCGCGTAAGGTACTCGACTGGGCCGTCAAGAATGGTGTCAAGCGCGTCGTTGCGGCGTCTTCTGCTGCCACCTACGGTACTCCTTTGCCCGAGAACTTGCCACTGAGTGAAGAGACCGCCACTGGTGGTATCTGTGCGTATGCCACGACTAAGTTCCAGATGGAGAAATTGATGCAGCAGTTCAACAAGGACTATGGCCTTCCGTCGACTGCACTTCGATTCTTCAACGTGTACGGCCCACGTCAGGACCCACACTCGTCGTACAGTGGCGTCGTTTCGTGGTTCATGGAGCAGGCTAAGATCAATGGCACGCTGAAGGTAACCGGCGACGGCGAACAATACCGCGACTTTGTGTATGTGAAGGACGTTGCTCGTGCCATTCGCACAGCGATGCTCCTGGGAGATGAAGAATTCGATGTATTCAACGTGTGCACGGGTATCAAATCCACCATCAAGTCTGTGGCGCAGCGAATCGTCGAGAAATTCGGATCGTCGGCGGCGGTTGTGAATGTACCGTTCCGGTCTGGTGACGTGAAGGAGTCCGTGTGCTCTCCCGTGAAAGCGACAAATAAGTTAGGCTTCACGGCATCATACGACTTCTCCGAAGGAATTGGTGAAACGCGCGATTGGTTCCTGTCGCTGTAATGTTCCCAACGACACTGTATGACCTAGATTTTGCATGACCTCGTGGTGATACCATTTCGTTCACGCAGATGAAATGCACAAACAAATGCACAAAACAATCGACTATTCATGCACATACCACGAGTTCAGAAACTACATGTAGCGCGTACCCGTATCCAAATGATAATGAGCAATTGCTAAGCCAAACAGAATCTCGACATGCACTGCATGATGCAGCCCCCTCAAGTTCAGAAATTATATGCCACGTGAGACGGCTCGCACAATGCCTTAATGACATGAGCCAAAGCACTGGATAGGCCAACTGACATTCTGAGAATCTCAGTGAACGCACAGTCCAAGTTTTCTCCAGCGATGTGTCCCCGCTCACATGTGAGCCGCATATCGGTACAACAAATGTGCGATCGTCCAAACGTGCTCGCTCGTTCGCGTAAGGAGGTAAACACGACTGCAGTCGTAGCTACGCTAGGAGAATACTGTCGACGAAGAACATCATCAACTTCAACGAGATACGAAGCACCAAATGCTGCTTAGTGTCCCAACAGGCCGAGTCCCAACGCAGCATTCAAAGTCTAGTCACCTCCATCTTGCTGATCATTATTGCAACAACTTTAGCGACTATACTTATCGAATCCATCAACCGAAGCCTCAAGCAGTTGCTACTGTGCGCTGCATGCATGAGCGACATAGCCCGGTGAGCGAACAGCTCTCGCGAAAGATCCTGCCGTCTTTAACAAAATGACGAAAGAAGAGTCAGCAGAGAATATCGCTATCAACGTCGCAATTGCTCGAACCGTAGCCTTCGTTCTCCATGTAGCTGCCCTCACCAGACAATGCAGTTGATGCCAACTTGATGCTCAAACGTAGCAGGATACTCGAGTCCATGTAGTGAAACCGCCCTTTCTTGGCCTCAACAGCAGAGAGGCCGGTTTGCCCATCCCCATTCATACAAACACAGTTTGCACTTGACTTCAGTATAGAGACCCCACTTCGGAGCAAAAGCTGTTGGCGTTGTCACCTCAGTTGGCCATTCACTTCGACCCCGCACCACCAGTGGCACCACCTCATGTACGCAATGCTCTCACATTATTATATAAGACCTACCATACTCATAAGACCCACCATACTCACTTATATACCTGCAGTTTTGCCAACGTGTATGATCCCGAACCAGAATTACGTGCTGGCCGATGCGAGGCCCGACTCGCTGCCCACACAGATCGGGGCCTTCATCTCGGTCATCAGCTGCTCGGTTATCGTGCTCTCCTTCCTCTTAAAGCGCAAGTGGCGACGTCATCCCAACCCGCTCATCTACTGGAAGGCCGTCGTCGACTTGCTCTATGCTCTACGCTTCCAATACAGTTGGGACGTCTACACGAACCCATTGGGCTGTCGGGCACTTGCCACACTCACGCAGTTCTGCACCTTCTCGTCCGAGTGCTGGTTCCTCAGCATGTCGTTCAATCTCTACCAATGCTCCACAAACCCCTTCACCAATCTCAAACAGAATTTACAGGGATATCACGCCTTCTCGTGGGGTGTAGGAGCATTATTCGCTGCTCAGTTGTGGGTCTCCAATGTTGATTTCGACCCAAAAGTTCATCCGTCCTGCTTCGTCAACGAGTCGGTAGCCAACGAACTCATTGTTTACTATGTCGTGGTCATTCTTGCAGTACTGTGTGCAGTGATTTTCGCAGTGTTGGAGACACAGACTCACCCGTTCAGAGGCATGAAAGAGGCACTCGAGGCCAAGAAGGACGTCATTCGAAGTGCCAGAATCTTCACCGTCGCGTATATTATCTATCAGATAATCCTCATTTCATTCTGGATTGCAGACGTCGTGTTCCTCAGTGATCATCCGAGTGCTCTCCAGTTAGTTCGTGACGCGTCATCCTTCCTGCAGACGGCAAAGGGTTTGATTGACTTGGTCATTTGGGTGGCGATTAATGGATCTCCTCACGTGGATTGCCGTACTGGAAGATTTCGTGAAACTTTTGACAGTGATCGCTATAGTGACGTTGACATTGATCTCCAACCACAGCTCAATGTTGCACTGCGGAAAGAGGTGCTTCACTTTACGACAAGAGGTATTGTAGCAGCCTCGTCAAATACGCCGATGGTTACTGACGGACGACGTGTGGTACATCTCCGATTGCATGAGTTGGGTATGACTGTGTGCTTCGACGACTACAGTCCGTCTTCATTCCGCGATATTCGACAAGGCTTCGGCATCAATGAGACGCTATACAGAAAAGCATTTTTGGCGACGTGCCATGAGAGGCTGCAGTCTGGAGGATCTAGTGGTGCCTTCATGTTTTACACTGCCGACTACTCTTTCTTGGTGAAGTCAGTGACAACTAGTGAACGAAATGTGCTGTTGAATATGCTACCAGCGTACATTCGGCATATGAAGAAGAGCCCAGACTCGCACTTGACGCGGTTCTATGGCTGCCACTCCATCGAAATGTACGGACAAGTGTTTAGCTTCGTGGTCATGGGAAATGTTATTGGCCAAACGAGTATGCATCAATTTTTCGATATCAAGGGTTCCTGGGTCGATCGCAATGCTCCGGTACGGCTACTTGTAGCATTTTTGCTTTGGTTTGAGTTAACGGTGTTCTGTTGCAGGCAATTCCCCCTGGAAAAACTGTTATTTGTACGTACTGCAGTAACGTTTTCCAATACGGGACTTGTGAAAGCTGCGAGTATAGCATCCGTGGAAATCATCTGCCACACATTGTTCTGAAAGACAATGACTTTCATCGTAAACTACGAGTGGAACCTGAAACAGGTATGAACATGCCCACACTTATCCGTCCGTCGGTAGATAACGACTGACATCGCTTTTAATTTTCTTGTTTGTTACAGCCGAAGCACTTGTTCGCCAACTCGAAAGTGACAGCAACTTCCTGCGAGAACAAGGAATTATGGACTATAGCTTGCTGTTGAGTGTGCATAACACAAAATATGTGGTGGAACACACGGGTGTCCTGAAGCAATCACCGACAAAGCGTAAAGTGAACTACCCCGTATGCCATCCTGAAAACAGTGACTCCTTTCTGTCTGTATTGGATGGAGCAGATCAGACGGAAGTCTCTAGTGATGAGGACTTGGCCGAGGTGGAGTCTGGGAACAGGAAAACGTTTAACCGGAATTGTCGTTACTCTATCGTGGGTTTGTATGATGACAGCAATCTCACGATTCAAGATGATACTCCACTCCTAAATCGCTCAGTGCGTCGCTACAACTCCGTATCCTATGGACCAGTCGATATGTCATCTCGCACAGTTGACGACTCCCAGTGGATTGGCACTAGAACTCTAGAAAAACCAGGCTATCAGGCGTGCGTAGTGGTTGGGCCGGATTATTACACGCTTGGAGTGGTTGACATGCTACAGACATGGACATGGGGCAAGCGGATGGAGCGCTTGTGGAAAACACTTGTGCTACGTCATGACCGTTTGGGTATTTCAGCTGCTCCGCCTAAACTGTACGCTGAGCGCTTCCAGAGAAAAATGCGTGACATCTTCATGGTATCGTCGGCATCAATTAGTATTGACTCCAACTAGTTTGGGGTCTCGATCAGATAGACTATGTATTGTGGAATATAACGAGAAGTACCAACACGTGTGCTTGGGTTTATCGTGGCAATTAGAAAACTCCTGGGGAAGAATCTAAATACCTACGCTTCGGCAATCATCATGTCGTACTCGTGAAGCTTTTGCAGAGCCTGAAAGGCAGAAAGTGTGATGAGGTTGTAATCGAGTTCCCCCATCTCGTCCGGATCTGATAGCGCCATTAACGAGCGTAATTGGCGGTCGGTGATTTCAGGGAAAGCATTCCGAATGGCTCCCACGACTTCATCACGCACGAGCACTCCACGATGACTTTCGTCGACTGCTTCTAATGCTCGTGATAGTGCTTGCTCAAAAGTGTGCTGATTAAGGTCAAGTACTGTGTAATACTCGCTTGTTTTGCGATACTTTTGTAGATAAACAGCGTATGCCTGTTGGCTGTCAACATTGGTAAGTGCCAGCACCATTCCCGAAATTTGGGCTGCAAACTTTTCGTAGTTCACGAAACCGGTGTTGTCTTCTTGAGCTTCGGCCATCACGGCAATAATTTGAAGTCGCGTGAGTCCTACGTCGGCGGCACGGAACAGACGAGCAATCTCTGCAACTGTGAGCAAACCAGTATTCTCGCTATCTCCGCTCGCGAATACTTCCGTGAGATACTGAGTAATCCATTCCGGGTTGCTGTGTGCTTCCAATATACCTTGAACGTAGATGTCCTTCAGCAATGGGAAGCAAATGGGGACGAAGTCGGGGTATACGATAATGTTTGTGTCATCGTCTGCTACGGGTGCTTCTGACATCAGACTGTTCACTTCCCTACGTGTGAATCCGAGATCGGCATCACGAAGTGCTTCCATGAACGCCAATCGACTAAGTGCACCGACTTCATCCTTATCAGCACGCTGAAAAGTTTCGCGCAAAATGCTTTCCATTTCGTCCTGCATCATACCATGCAGGAAAAACTCGGTCTCGCGTTTACGAAATGATTCAATGCGTGCCAGTCGTTGCGTATGAGTTGCACGTAGCTGCAATAGTGCTTGGATACCCAGTGGCAGGAACTCTATTGTCAACAACATAAACAAAAGTACATTAGGCGAGGTCAGATTGATAAGTCTACGAAATACAGTACCTGCACAACCGATGAAGCCTTCATCATTCTCATCAGCCTCAGCATAAAGTCCTTTTAACTCTGTGGAGGAGAGTTGAAGCTGCTCACCAACTCCATTCAATATCTGTAGTAAACATCTCCAATTCTCAGTTCGAGGATCATTTGATGTCTACTATCACTACCGTACCTTCTTGAACTGTTCGTAGACATCATACCCCCATCTTGCTGTTGTGCTTCATTGAATGCAACGTTCACCAATTCCTTGACTGCCTCTTCCCCCATTTTGATATACGTCGGTGTCAAAGCGCTTATCGCTGCATCGTCTACCACTTTGTTCACAGCTCCGTGCTTCGAAGCAAGGTCTTTGAAATACTGCGATCCGAAAGCATAGATGGATTCTTTCGTCTCTACTTTGCCTTGCTGCCGCAATATCTCGCGTGTGAAATTCCGCAGGATGTCAGGAAAATCAGCAGGAATCTGCATTGGCTTCGCGTACTTGGACGCCATATTCGCAAGCGGCTAATGAAGACAACCGACCAAAAAGTCTAATGAGACGTCGCACATCGGGCACCCGAACTCTAGATATGAAACGCCAATTAACATGCCAAGTGCACTACATGTAGTGATGCTAGTTGATGAGAAGGAAGCAGCGACTAACCGTAGATTAACATTCAAGTTAATTGTTCATGATGTGATCGTGGGTGTCATCTCAAGATGCCTGACAAGTGAAGGATTATGGTGAAGGTTATGCGCAGGTGTCTGCATCTCAGGAGTCCTGACAGTGCATAGCAATGAAACTTCAGTCGTTGACGCATTCGAGACGATGTGAACGGCATTTCTGACAAGTTCATGACTATCTGATTGGTTTGAGTCGTGCGCGCTTTAGTACATGCCATGCCATTAGTAAATGGCACGTGGTCACCGTGGGATGACAGCTCAGTTCATCTGACAAAGCGCAAGGAATGGTGAATAGCAATGCACCATCGGGACCTACCATGATCGCTGTCTTGACATCGACAGGTCAGGTTACAGGCACCTGCCTCGGTTTGGTGTCAACGAGTGCTCTCTCCTGCAATGCAACTCATTGAGACGAGTTTGAGCGACTTCAGTTCAAGTCAGTCGCCCGCAGCACTCACTTCTCAACTTTACTGTCACCGCACAAGTCTACAAGTCTCCATTATGGACACTTCTACCACTACTCCCCAAGCGAATCCCAAGTCTACCACACTTGCGGTTGCCTCGCCGAACAACTTCCAAGAGATCAAGACTCCAAACGCAGATGATCTTGAAGGTGGGGCATTGAGACCGGGTGGACCCCCGAACATTTACAGTCGCGAAACCATTGGCATCCTTATCCAGTACGGTGCACTGGGTGTGATCAATGGTACCATCTACGGCTTAGTGTATCCGTTCCTCAACAACTACCTACGTATGTCTGGCACCGCAACAGCATCGGCCAGAGTACTGGTGCGCATTCCCTGGACCTTCCGGATGTTCTTTGGCATCCTCTCCGACTGCTTTCCGATTTGGGGTTTTCGTCGTCGCCCGTACATGGTTTTCGGGTGGATATTCGCAACGATCTGCTTGCTACTCATGGTCATCTTTCCAACAGGTGATCCGTACTATGGCGATCCTGATCTCGCTTATGTCGCCACCGCCAAACTTACAGACGATCAACTTGCTCTAATCAATGAAGACGCACCTGATGCTGGGACTAAATTCATTCTACTCATGATCCTCGCCAACCTTGGAATGGCCATGGCAATCGCTGCTTCAGATGGCGTCGTTATCGAATTTGCGCAACGTGAGCCGACAGAAATTCGAGGTTCATCTTTAACCATGATGCAAGTTTTCAAGCAAGTCATGTCGATTTTGTCGTCTGCTATGGTTGGTTTTGGACTCAATGGTGAAGACTTTGGTGGCTCTTTTTCAGGATCCATGGGTGTCAACGCTATCTCGGCTGTATGTGCAGCTGCAGCACTTATTGCTGCCGTGTCTTCGTGGTTCTTCGTAAGTGAGACCAAGGAAACTGCAAGGTCATTCCGTGAGTACATACATCTGTTGTTTGACTTGCTTCAACACCGAGTGGTGTACCAACTCATTGCTTTCCGGTTCTTTTACTTCGTATTCTCGCTGATGAGTGTGACGGCGGTGAGTCCCATCGCGAGTCTTTGGGCCAAGGTCGAACCTGTGAACGATGCTATCTCGAGTATCCTTGCAGCACTCATTTCTGCAGTCTCGCTCTATATGATCAAGCGCTACGGACTCACTTGGAACTGGCGCACTCTCATCGTTATCACACAGATATCGGTCACCGTTGTGGATTGTTTTCCCAGCTTTTTCACCATTTGGAACGTCTATCGCAGTCAGTGGATGTGGCTTGGCCCACCCCTGCTTGAAGAAGTCCCCGGTACGATTTCCAAAATTGTGTCACAGTACGCTACCATCGAAATCGTCGAAGGAGGAAATGAAGCTGCTGTCTATGGTCTTATCACCACATGCCAAACCATTGCGTCTCCATTTTCCACGGTTATCTACAAGAACATCGATGCGCATTTTGATATTGGCAAGGCCTATCTGCAGGTTGACGATACCTACGTTCGTAACCAGGTAACTTATTGTTACCTCATTGCGTACGCTTTTCAGATCTGCGCTATTGCTTGGGTATTCCTCCTACCCCGTCAGAAGGCTGAGACGCAGGAGCTCAAACGTACAGGGGGCAAGAGTAAGTTGGCCGGTATCATTACCATTGTCGTGTTCACCTTCTGCTTCGTTTGGTCCATCATGACCAACCTCATGACTATCTTCCCGTCAACGTCGTGTTTGAAAATCGCCGGTGGAACAGGTTGTTAGTGCGACAGCATGATCGATTTCGTGATTCTCGATGGTAATGAAAACATTCGACTATCGTTTGCGTGAAAGTTTAGCTCTACATTAGAGTTCTAAATAACCGGCCATTCTGCATGAGTTTTGCATTCTTGTCATGGCTGTCAACGGCTGTAACACTAACGAGGCAGCTCTAACAGTTAAATAAAATCCTCTTCTTCCTCATCGTCATCAAAGTCCTTTGGTTTCGCAGTGACGCGGCTCCCACCAGTAGGTGAAGCAGAATTTGATCGATAGATAGCCGCTGCAACCGCCGAATCCTCTGACTTTTTCTTTGGCGAAGCAGGAGCCATTTCTCCTGGGGCGACTTTAGCCCCTCCGCCGAGCGACAAATTAGGGCTTGACGGCAAGTTAAGCTCCACTTCTTCGTCGGAATCGTCCACATTCCAGGCCGACGTAGGAGTGAGTGCCTAAATAAACGAATACGGATCAATTCTATCGGTTGCAACAGTAGTAGTGATGAGTATGCATGGCGTACCAGTTCTACGTAGCGTCCAACATCACCACCTTGTCTTGTCTTCAAGAGCACGATAATTCCCAAAATGGTGACGCACCCACCAATGGTGAACATGAACATTTGTGTTCGTGTCATGTTCACATACTCTTCGAAGTACATGATACCGCCCAACACACTCATGAGAATCCAAAAGCTCTGATAAACTGGGATAACCACAAGTGCATCGAAGCGTGCCAATCCACCATTGAGAAAATGAACTTGAAATCCTAGACAAGCACCAAGCCCAGCGACAATCACGTAGGGAGTGAATTGTGTGAACATGTGGAACCCAGCGTCACCCCAAATAGCGCTCTTCAGCAGTTCTACTGTCGACTTGGCCAACAGAACCGACTGCCCTCCAAATGTTCCAGCAATTCCACCGTAGCAAATGATGTGGAATAATCCACCCTCGTAATTTTGAGTGCGTTCAATATAGCGGCAAAAAGTGAAAAGTCCACCAAGAAAGCAGACAATCAGCGTAATATACGCGTACATTGCCGGTTGCTGATAAAGTCGAATGAGGTCTTCGAGTTCGTACGACGGAGTATTGTGACCCGCAAAAATCACCGTCAAAGTTACACCAAAGAAGATGATAGCAGTTGCTAGCATATTCTGGCGCGTCACTTTCTCCTTGTGGAATATTGGTGCAATGAGCATATTCCACACAAGCGTTAGTGCCGCAAGTGGTGCAAGTAGAGACTGTGGAGCCATACCGAAGGCCACAAAATCGAGTAGCGATCCGAGACACACGAGACCAAAGCCGAGCATCCAGAGCGGCTGTTTAACCGTTGTTTTCTTCACTTCTGCTACGTCGTTGCGTGACATGGACAATTTCTGAAGATTGATACCCACCGAGTTGAGCACGGAGAAAACGAGTGAGATGAGGAAGCCCGCCACCCACATGCCCACAGCGGGGCCCGTGTACCCGACTTTGAAGCACTTGTTGCCCTTGTTCTCCACCTCCGATTCGTCGAATGTCGCGCACATATTAGCGAGTCCTGGACACTGCGAATGCACCGTCGACTGGCAAGAATTCATGCAAACTTTCGAGACATCTCGACCCACTTCACACACTGGAAAATGCACTGCGCATTCCATGCGACGAAGGAAGGCACCGCATGCGCTGCTAGAGTTGGTGAGGTCCAACATCTTGATAGTCGCTTCGAGCTTCTCCTGCTTGTAGGCTTGATATTGCGGTAGTGTGGCCAGTCGAGACTCATTGACGTTGGGGTTACTCCAGGCTTGAAAGGCCAATTGGGCCGAAGCGTCGAGCTCCTCGTACGAGGATTCACCTCCACACACGGCGAACGATACGTAGGAGCAGAACTCGAGACCTGACGGCGTGCCGCATGTGCTGGAACACTCGTCAGCGCTAACAGAAGCTACTAGCAGAGCTACAGAAGCCAGCGACAGCCTGCTTGCCATGGCGATCACCAACGGACGAAGAGCTCGTTTCAAAGTGAGCTTTTGCCCATTCAAACGGCCGTACTGTCTAAATATAGAACTGTTGAACGATCTATTTATAGACGCAATGGAGATAAGGTTTGAAAGGCATGCAAATTCAAATACGCCCAAAACTCAAGTACGAAGTTCTCTCAAATTATTTGTTTGAAATGCTGCTCACTCTTCATTAATATCACGAATGTTGGCATTTATTGGTTACCGCTGTCTCAACCGCAGTGGAAATTCTTCTTCTCCACTTGACATCACCACACTAAGACCCGAAGTCAGCATGCCGCGCCAACTTTACTCTAAAAACTTCCTTTTGAACCAAGCCTTGAAGTTTGCCCATACGTCGCCAGAAGTTCGGTCAATGCCTCCGTCAGTTACTTCATAATGACCTCTCACTCGTTCCTCTTGATCAGGTGTGGAGTCCAGCAAATGACGAATCATTTTATTGACCCCGCCTTGGTGATTATCAGTTATGGTGATCCCGTCGCATGAAGCGATGACAGCGATTGTGGCAGCTAAAATGCTCAAGAGGTTGTGGAAACGCATTAGTTTAAAACGAAACGTGGTTGGGAGGAACGAAATTGGGAACTGAATCACAAGAACAACAGCAATAATTAAGCTGTATGTTTACGTTCTCAGTGGGGGGGGTTCCCACCAGTAAATCTTCAGTTGCCTACTGAAGATTTACTGGTGGGAACCCCCCCAGTGAACGTAATCCCAGCTGGGTCTGCTGGTGTGGTGGATTCGGCTAGCGGGTGGAGCGTCAGGAAGGTTTTGCCTACTGCATTGGTGGTTTAAAGACCGAAGCTCAATTGTTATGATTACTGAATTCAGAGTTATACAGCCCCTGGCTTGCCGTAAATACTGGTTGTGTTTAAGTTACCATTGAAATGGCATGTCCATCAGCATCATTGATGCCTTTTCAATGGTGATCTGATCAGTGCCGTTTTTAACACCAGCTTGCTTAAGTTGACTCAATCAAGTGAATTTTCTTAAGCACTGCAAGTACTTTTACCGTGGGGTTTGGTGTGACAACCAACAAGATTGGGCACGCCGATGCGGTTCTCGCTCAAGTTGATATCTTCCAGTCGATCACTGATGCCTGTCATTTGGATAAAAAAAGTGTGATCAGCGGCACAACCATGCCCTCGGCGTCTGGTCCTTCAATCATATTCCAGAACGAAACTGAGCGCATGAGCGTCGCCGGTGAGCAAATCCGAGGTGACATGCCGATCTCTGTCATTTCAATAGCACTCTGTCGCGGTACCCACCCGAGTCCGAACCAGGTACGGCAACACACAACCACTTGCGTAAAATGCAGAACACCTCTAACAGCTCCTTCCCGACGAGCAAATCACTGTACACTTCGTGCTGAGAAAGCTTGGACGTCGGTAGTGGACGCATGGTGGTGCCCTTCTTAATGAGGGCAAATACACGTCGGTGTGGGATTCCCTTCAGTAGTGCACGCTTTACGTCTTCGCGCAGAATTTTGTCGCGGTTGCTCTTACTGTACCGCTGGAGCACCACTGCATATTCAGAACCAGCGCCGGGTGGCCGCCAGATATGACGCCTTCCACGACGCGGATATCCTTCATGCGCATCATATTGCGCGATAGGTCGAGTTGGGTGGAATAGACCGTAAACCAGCCAGCCCCAGCACAAGTGCAGGTCTTCCTCCTTGACTTGGGCGGGATCCATGAGTTCCTGCACGTCGATATTCTGTACAGTGTTCGAGTAGTGCGTCGCAAATCCAATGCTCAAAGAATGTTAACAAGACTGTACGGCACACGGCGTGAGATGCCAGTCGTCAGTCACCAGGCACAAGCAAGTTGAAGTCGAGCTGCCTTTGGGCAACGGCGCTCGCGTCCCTATTTACCTTTCTCATAGTTATCTTTTATAACGTAGTCTAAACCAACTAATAGTCACTTTTCATTTATCCTCTGAACTGGCAGATCCCTCTGCAAGCCACGGACTACCAGAACTCTTCGTAGACCCCTCTGCGAGCCAAGGGTTGTCAATGTGTTGTCCATGGGGCACTCGCGCACGGTTGATGAGACCACGTTGTTCCTCCGGATGCTCAGCAGCCATTGAATTGTACTTGATCACGGGATGCACAGCAAATATAGCTGTGCAAAAGCGACGGAAGGCCACGCGATGCTGACAGATGAAGTTGGCGTCGAGTGTGTCAATGAGGTGTATCTGTCGAACGTTCGCCATCTTGTCGCGAATGAGACGCGAAAACGAATTGAGGTGCACCTCGTTCATCTGAAAGTGACGCAGTGTCAGGAACTCGATGACTTTCCCCACCTGCGATCATTTACCAGGAAAATTAAAAAAATGGTGTTTAGATGAATGCCTGTAAAGTTCTTAACATCATTAACCCTTTAAGACCTAGTTTAGCCCTTTAACCCTTTTAAAATACAAAACGCTGAGTTCTTCTCGATTAGGTTTAGGTAAGTGGTATACAAACGGCATCTGAAAGAGTTGTGAGTACCGGTATGGGGAATACTAGGAGTACCGCTGGCCGTGACTGCGAGTGGAAGGGACCATTCAGCGACGAAGTGCGACTGCTGTGTTGTGGCTGTGTCTGTAGGCGGCGATGCACGTAGCTGATAGTGTAACTCTCTGTGGTGCTGCAGGAATACGCGTGTCTGGAGAATAAATTTAAAGAGGCCATCGTGGAGGCTCCGTCCGAAGCTGCTGCGGCTGCCAACCTGCAGGTAATACACAAGAGAATTGTATATTTTATAGTATTTATACTAGCGTTGTTGTCGTTGCAGACGTGGTTGGAACTGCCGCTTCCTGCAGCATCGGAGGACTTGAGTGCTCCATGTCGTCAGTTGGGTGCTGCGTTCTACCGGTTGTGTGTGGAGACCAATGAAGACAGAGAAGCTGGGAAGTCTGGCAAGCTACAGATGGTGAACTTTGCACAAGGAGGTGAGGAGCTGCATTCTTAAGACCTTGCTACTTAATTTCTGATCATTTTCTGCAGTGGCGCAATGTGTTCGAGCGTCATCCCAAGCAATCTGTCGGTCACTGTTCAAATTGTTTACAGCTCATGCCCCGACCAACGCTATGACGGAACAAGAGCTGAGTCAGCTGATGTTCGCCTGCTTGGTCATGGCTGAAGGCGCGGAAGTTGAAGATGTGGGTCAAATGGTGCATGTGGCAAAGGCCCTTGCTCGTGCTGCAATGCCACCGTCTGCGGAATCTACAAAGACGTCGAGCGACGACTTCGTCCGGTGGATTGGAGCTCAGTTCCCTCTTCTGTATACCATATTCATGTCATGGATGGTGCGCAAGAGTTTTAAATCGCTGACCAAACCGTCGTTTGAGGCACCCCAGCTGTCTCACAAGAGCGGCATTTTGTCCAGGTACTGCATCACGCTTTTTACCTTCAGTTGTGGTTTGTTAGTATAAACTAAACTTGTGACCCAGATCGCATTTTGTAGCCTTATCCACCGTCACCACGTCACTCCAGACGTCGCTTAATCGATTGTATACAAGCCAGCAAGATGGACTGAGTTTTAATCGCCTCAGTTATCACATTCTAGGCTACTCAGGACCTACACTGATCGTCATCCGAGACACCCAAGGAGGTACGCTTTTACAGTGGCTTGACATCTAGCTTTTCGATGCTAATCAAACTGGTTTATAGCTGTGTTTGGAATGTTTTGCGATACTGAGTGGAAAGAATCAAGCCGATACTACGGAGGAAACGGTTGTTTCCTTTTCCGAATGGAACCAGAAATTAATATTTACCGAGTGTCCTCGAGCGGTGCTGACGAAAAGTACATGTACTTGAATTCCAAAGGGTTCGCACTACCACGCGGGCTTGGAATGGGAGGATCAACGGACAAATTTCGATTGTTCCTAAGCGAAGATTTGGATGAACACAGCTACACAACTCCGAAGTGTTTGTCGTTTGAGCAGGGTCGCTTGTCGTCCAGTGAGCAGTTCATTGCTGATATCATTGAGGTATGGGGCTGTGGTGGAGCAGAAAGCGAGTTTAACCAGAAAGCCCACCGGCAGGAGACAGCCGACCTGATCAATCGGGCACGGAAGGTCGACAAGGCCCAGTTTGTTGGAAGTGACTTTGACAAGGAGATGTTTCTCGGAAAAACATTTGGGCACGGGACAGACAAGGCTCGAATTGCTGACGACGAGCAGTAATGATGTGAGCTGCAAACTACATATATAATGATTATATGATCACATGGAAACGTTCTCCATTTGCGTTCCTTTGACTTAGAGCTTGCGTCACTAATTAGAATTATCAAACATTCGCCAGTGCTACTCATCCATAACCGCATCTTCATCTCCATTTTCCTCCTCATCAGCGTCGTCGTCTTCATCGTCGCCTTCCATATCCTCTTCGTCGTCGTCGGCTTCGTCATCGTCATCTTCATCATCATCTTCTTCCTCGCCCAAATCAGCGTCTTCGTCATCACTATTTACGTTTTGATCATAATGGCAACGACGGGGGCCATCTAAAACGTTGCAATTTTCTTCATCGTGGAAGTCACCGCGGAAGGTACTACATACTCGTAGTTTACCCTGCTTAGTGCCATACAGGAAGCCACCACCACAAATCGGACTGAACAACGCAATATTTACATCGTCCATTGCGCTCTCCACATGCGAAAGCAGTGCCATATCTTCCCATCGATATATCCGTGTTACTCGATGAACTGGGAACTCTGTTTCACTGGCAAAATTAAATAGTGGAAGTTAGGACATGACAGGATCAGGAATTATCATAACACTCGGTAACTTACCGCTGTATACGGTCTCGCACACCGTAGCCAAGCAATACAAAAGCTGATGTTGGAGAGATTTTCACTGAAGTAACACCACCTGCCGCAGTCTCGGCTAAGTGGCAAGTCTGGATAACACGACCTAGTTGCTCAGGATCCAAGGATATCAAAGCTAGCCACGTTGACTGATTCTCTGAGGATAACCTCCCTCGACGGTTGCGCTGATTTCTAGTGAACCGTGTCCGACTAAGCGCAATGTTTGGCCGAATTTGTGAGTATCTTTGTTGGGGAACGGCAGCAGGAGCTGCGGTGCTCCGTGCCGGCTCCATTGCTGCAGTATAACGCTGAATGCTATGCGGTGGGTGTAATCGGGGTCTCACGCGTCGAATCTGCTGGTTCATGTACTGATCCATTGTAAGAGATAAATCTGCAGCAGCCGATTGCAGAGCAGCTAGCATGTTTGGGGCACCCGTGTGCATACCAGAAATTGGCACAAGCCGTGGTGGAGGTGGGTGTATGGGGAGAGACAACGGCATTGTCGTTGGTAATGCCTGTGGCGCAACGCCATTACCTCTTGTTGTTCGGGCTGCCGTGCCTGATGATGAGCTACTCTCATTCGAAGTTGTGGCTTGTGGGTTTGACACAGACACGTCGTTAACATCGTCACTAGGGCTCGCTGCACCACCACCAGTTGTCTCTTGTGTTGTTGGTACCGAGGATAATATAGTCTCCAAGTCTGTAGTAGCTTCGCTTTCTGCTTCCATCTCCACCTCTTTCTCAGCTTGCCGCAGTGAAAAATCTGCACATATCGCCAAGTACCGCCCACAGCGCGAAATGTCGAACCCGCCGTCGTTGTAGATGAGAGCATGCGAAAGAATTACGCGACTGTTGTTCATCGCCTTCTTTGTCAGTAGCGGCTCCGGTGATAATGCCCATGACGGATCAAAGTCCCACATAGTCAATGTAACGGTAAGATCTGAAGGTGGGGCTTGCCCTTGCGGTCTCTACCCGGAGAAAGAAAATCAAAGTTATTGAAGGGTTGTAAAGTAATAGTACAAAAACGGCGTACCACATAGCGTTCGTTTGCCTCTCCGACCATGATTTTAGACGGATCCGGCAAGAACGTAACGGAGCGTAATGTTTGGTAGCTGAACATTGCAATGCGCGGACACGTGTGCTAGAAAATAAGTGTTAGCTTTCTACGTGCAAATAGCAACACCATCCAATAGGGCTATTTACCTGGTAGTCCCACGTGTACACACACGTTCCACTCGCAATAGCTAAAATGTCTCCAGACGGGTGGAAAGAGATTGATATGATCGCGTGACGAAGTGTGGAAACATAGAGACATCGACCAGTCTCAATATCCCAAAATCTACATGCAATAACTCAAATTTCAGCTGTGTGTTGCAAGTATCAGTAATGACATCGTATTTCTGACGTACCGAACTTGAAATCCTAGACAGCCCGAGGCCACATAGCGCGGGTCGGTTGGATGAAACTTGACACTCCAAGGAGTTCGTGGGTGACCCACAAGCGTCTACATCACAAGCATTTGATGTATCAGCGCTCCATACCGCACTTTCTTTTGAAGTTGTCGAAACTTTCCCTACCTGAATAACTTTTCCTGTTTCAATGCAGATAATCTTGACTGTGTGGTCTCCATGTGTCGAAGCAAACGTTTTCCTGTATCGATCGAATCAAGCATTAGCTCCTTGAATTTCTCCAATCCCCTCTTTCAAGTACACACCCGTCCGGACTGATAGCAATGGATATCGTGGACTTGGTCGTCTGCGGTAGCTCAAAGTAGCGACTCTGATGCTATTGTCACACCAAAAACAAAACCAAACTCCATAAGTCGTCGTCCATTCTACTGTCTCTCCCTTCACTGCGACTACCTTGGCTGCACTTTCACTCTCAGCCCAAAAGTTCTCTTCCTTGTCTTCTCCAATAGCTCGTACAGTTTTCTGGCGTCTAGAGCCGCCAAATTCGCGACGGAGGAGCACATTGGCGATGTTCTGCTGGTTCTTGGCGTGACGGAACGAGTTGGGAACTCCCGGTGGGTTCAGGTCAGCAGCCGCGCGTTGCCAGACCTTGGAGTCCATGGTGAGAGTGAATGGGGGGCTGTGTGAGGAGAATGAGGCGTCAGAGGGGGGAGTTTCAGTCACGGACTCGACCTCGAATACCAGCAGAACCGGCGGCTTCCCGTCGTTTTTTCGCGGCACACGAAGTCCCAGCAGTTAGAAGAGATGCAGGAGAGTGTACCTCGAGTGCAGTGGGCGCTGTAGTGCGAGTTCCCTTGAAGAACGAGACGCGTCCTCCTCCGAAGTCTTAGTCGGCTTACTTGACCGCTATACTGTACTGTGTATGAAACCGGAAGATTGGCTGCTGTCACCGATCACCAGATGGTTTTGGTGGCGCGAACTGAGCATCCGCAAATGTTGCACGAAAAACGAACAACATTCGGGCGACCGTTGGCATGTTGAAGTGGAGTTGTCGTTCATTACTTGTTGACAAGCATCATCGGATTCGTGTGAAATGTAAACGTCACGTGGTACGAACTTGAAAGTTGGTCGAAACTAGCAAAAAGTGGAGACGGGTTCGAGCGGTTTTATCCACGTTGATTTTGTCCAGACAGCTCGTTGTGGGAAAGCCAACGCTCCGCCAACACGCCACTAGGATCATGCTTAAGCCATAAGAGGCTCACATTGCTATAGCATCCCTGAAATGTCCTCACTTGCCGTTGAATTCGCAATTTGAGAACCTTCCCAGTGGCGGCAATGTCAGCGTGTTAAAGCTGTCACATCCGCGAAATCGTTGCTGCGGGCTTTTGCGGGAGGCACCTTCAAGGTGCCATTACTGCTCGTATCATTGCATCATATAGGGGATAGGGATTTGTTGCGATGCAGCCTAGCGACCAACCGGTGTTGACACAGAAGCAAACTATCCTGCACGTCAATGTCAGCCTTACGCACAACTCCCTGACAGATCGGGTGTGTGACGGGGTCACACGAGCACCTTGCGTGATGAAGCGTGCTATCAAGAGTATACAAACTCTAAGTGAACGGCAGTTCACAAGTCACGGGGATTTAATAGCTAGAATTGAGTAAGCTTTTGACTGTTTATATTTTTGGTTAATTAGGTCACTAGCGCTCTTGGCATCCGCTACGCGGATGCTTAGTTTAACTTTTGGTGGAACGCGTTATATAATTTCATCGTTAAACAGTTTGTTTGATGATATGTGGACTTCTATTTGAGCAAATTTACTGATCTATAGTCTTTGTGTGAATTTCTTCTTTTTGCTGAGGTATTGATTCTGCTATTGTTTCTGATCTTGGCATCGGGGATCGCAGCTCCTCCGGCGTTGTGCGGGTTGTTTTTAGTGAGCGTGGCGTTAGTTTGTACATTGAGTTTTAATGTTGGTGCGATGTTCCAGCCGGTGTTCTCCAGTGCACTACAAAGAGTAGATTCCGTCCGAGTGTGGTCGCTGGGTCGTTCTCTATTGGGTCTTTCTTGATGTGTTGTACAGTGACGTGTATACAGAGTTTGTTTGTAGGAGGTTGGTAAAATTATATGAACAATACTTGACGTGAAATATATTTTTTATTCTTCAACAAAAGAATATAAATAAAAGCTTCAATAATTCTGTTTCAAAAGCCAACTGTAGTTGACCTTGTAGATTTTTGTCGAGACAGTCTACACGAAGGTATGTTGAACATGGATTAGTCATCGACAAAAGCTCGGTCATCCGTTCTTTCGGTCTCTTGATAAAGGCTGCCACCTAGTATGGGCGTCCATTGTTGACCTCTTGTTTGGTGGTAGAGGATCCATCCCCCAGTGCCCTGACTGTCGTGGGTGACGGGTATACAGAGTTTGTTCGTAGGGAACAATACTTGACGTGAAAGATATTTTTGATTCTTCAACAAAAGAATACAAATAAAACTTCGATAGATCTGTTTCAAAGTCAATATGCAGAACCAACTACCCGCCAAGTCTCTAACAGATTAATTTGTTTAATTTTAATATCTGTTTTGAACTATTCATAAATCGCTACGGCTGTAATCAGCTGATCATAACCAGTATATGTAAAAATATGTAGCAACACAAACTGAGAAAATAGTGGATCTATCTAGAAGAATGATTGTAGGACCTAGTGAACTTGTTTTACTCATATATTACCCAATATTTCCACACAGACTACAACTCTCTGTTTGTAACTGAACCAATTACAGTGATACAAACGCAGAACATATCTTGTGTCCCACCCTCTGGCTAAGAGCAACTTCGTACCTCAAACTGCTGTGTTTAAACCAACTCATTAACAACGACGCAAGCAAAGACTATACTTGAAACTCGCAGGACATTGCTATGAAGATTTTAACCTACTTGTCAACAACACCTAAATCGTCTAGATAGTAACGATTTTGCTTCAAATTCGATCTAAATTTATGCTTAAACATGGTAGCTATTTCAGTTGTGATAGATGTTCTCCCTGAAAATACTTGTACTGATAAGCTTGATAAGTTGTCTTAACATACCTTCTGTTCCAAATTCCTTCAACTGACGGACTCTTCGTACTCTTTTCGAATAGACTTTTTGTTTTTATTATGGTGCAGACCTTCCTACCCTCGTCTTCGTTCAAAAATTAACACTAAATATCGAATTGAAGTCAACAGACTGCTCCAAGATACTTCTTAAAACTGACCGTTAAATTTACCTTCAACGTGGCACTGATAATTTACTTTAAATCTCAGATATTGTTCCTGGTTGTAACTTTCATCCGCGCATAGGCCTCAACTCTCCCAAGCTCTAGTTAGGTCATTTGGCCTGTAATACAAGTAACTAACCAACTATAGTTTGTTCCTATATATGTATAGAAAAGTAGGTCAAATACTATTGGTTAGCCCTCAGCCACCCGATCTACGTGGCAGTAGTGTGGTCCACACCACCCACAACAGAGTATCTAAAACGAATACTCACAGAAGTATATCTACTTCTAAAGGCGGTACCCTTTCTAGGGTACCCCTTTCATGTAACCCCGTTACATCCCCCCCACTTAGGTTGGAAACACCCCCAACCAATGAGGAGCTAGGAAGAGAGCTCCGCTCTCTTTCCTGTCCTTGTCGATACCCATCGACGAGCCACCGTTGTGGCTTGAAGACTTTCATTCAGCCTTTTCGCGTGCGCAAGCCACCCCGAGGTTTCCACGTCAACCTCCCAAGATGCCTAAGAAGGCAAGCACCCGCGGCGCTTCGGCGCCTTCAAAGTCTAAGACCGCGAGGTCAAAGACTGCTAAGGCCAAGTCGAAAGACAAGGCCGCACCGCGCAAGGAAGTCCGCAAGGCGGCTTCCGAGGCAGGCAGCAAGCGCACCGCTGCTGCTGCCAAACAAGGAGGGAGTCCGCGACGCAGTCGCTCGCGCTCCCTGTCACCCGACGATAGGCCGAACCCTCGGTTCGCCTATCGGGACCACAGTCCTGGGTCAGAGTCCCCGGAGTTTAGCATCCCTATGATCACGGGATCAGAGTCCGACGGGGACTCCCCTGGATCCACCAAGGATCCATCTTCTTCTCAGGATGCTCCTTCACAGGACGCTCCTGCACAGGACGCTCCTTCACAGGACGCTCCTGCTGATGATGTTGAATCATCTGAGGCAAATGCAGCTTCGACGAGCTCGCCTGCCAAGAACCTTACCTTAACCGAAGGTAAGGCTCGAGCCCAAGCTGCGAAAGCAGCTTCTCCAAAACGGGCTGTTGAGGGTGCTGCTGCTGCAACGAAGCGCGCAGCCCCTGGCTCTCCTATGTCAGAGCCTTCAATCGCAAAGGGATTCCGATCCCTGTTCGACTCCTCAGACGAGGAGGAAGAGGAGGGGGCTGTCTCTGAGCCCCAAGAGATCTCTAATGATCTCGATGAGCAGCAGGAGCGCTATCAAGCTGCTCAACTGCAAGGCACTCCTGTGCCTCCCACACCGGTGTATCCTCGCGGATACTATCCACCGGATGCGGGGTCTGGGTCTCCAATGTTCTTGGAGCACCTCAAGGCCCCTCGTGGTCTTAACCATGGGCGCACTTCGCGTGGCGCCTATGAGCGTGCCTTGGTTCAGGACGAACCACTCTTTGTCAACGACATTGAGGCCGCTAGGTGTGTGCTTCTTGCACCACACCGAATTCCGTTAAAGGAATTCACGAGTCTCCGGAAGAAACTGGAAGACCGTGGTGGCTCTTCCCCGTGTGTGGCTACCCTTGGGTACAGCCTGAGAACACCATAACCCAGACCCAGGCAGAAGACCTGTTCTGGAGGTGGTTTTCTCTAAAGAACTTTACAGTTCAGGAGTTGAAAGAACTCCGAGAAGATCGTCTGCTGTCCTATGTCTTGGACCACCGCGATCTTCGCATTGAGTTTGTCCACTTAATCGCAAAGCGGCAACTCCACTCCGTCATGGAGGGACTTAGACAGCAGTCTAAGTCCAGCGCTCAGGATGAGCGCGGGTACGGTTCCGTCAACCGAGGGACCGTACACCGTAAGGCGGCTAAAAAGCCGCGGACTACTTACGCCCCGGCTGTTGATCCCAAGTCTCAACAGCCTTCAGGCAGTCAACCCAGAGCCGATCTTCCGGCTCCCACGAGTTCTGTGACGAGGGGTAACCCCGCCACTTCACAAGCAGCTGGCGCTTCCCAGAGCGCCGCCGCTCTTGGGCGACCCGCTCCACATGGTAGTGGAGCTCGCCGTTCCGATCAAGGAGGACAGGAGGAGCTCTCGCACGCGTATGAGTACGAGGCTCCCTCTCAGTCGTATCCTTCTGGACCCTCAACTTCGGGTCGGGACTCTGTGGGGTCCCTATTAAGCGACGAGGTTCGTCAGCTTCGAGATCGCGTCTATGCGATCGAGATAGCCCTTGGGCTTGGACCTGGTGGTCAGGCTGCCTCTCAGGCTGGCAAGCCGGGTGCCCTTGAGGTCCTTCGTCAGGACTTGGACGCTCTTGGTCGTGAGACTCATAAGCTCCATGGGCGCGTTGACCGCCGAGCTCCGGTTGCTGCCTTGAAGGAGCTCCGTCGAAACTTAGACGTTCTAAGCCATGAGGTGCATGGTCGGATGCCCTCTTATGGCCGCAGGGGTACTCGTACCACTCGGCTTATGGTATAGTTCTTACCCAAGTTCTTCCCACTCGGTACCGTCATACCCTTCGTATGACTCGCGTGGGTACCAGCCTGCGTTTCATTCACAGGCTTCGACACCGGCAGCTCCGGTTGTCCAGAGAGCTCAGCCTCGTTTCGAGGAGGTGAGTTCACCTTGGTCTTCATCCGTCCGAGAAGGAAGACCCAGCGGATCGTGATACCGCTTAAGACGCCCCACGTAGAACGTCGGGCGCGTCGCCATTGACTTTGGGAGGTCAATGGTATACGCCGCGCCATGTCTGGCCAGGACCGCGAAGGGTCCGATGAAGCGGTGCTTCAACTTGTTGCTCTCTACAGAGCTAACCACCTTTAGCGGTAGGGTTTTAGTGTCTAGGAGAACTAGGTCCCCAACGTTAAACACGTTTAAGTTTCCCCGACTTCTTTTGTCTGAGTACTCCTTTTGTTTGTCTTGGGCTAATGCCATCGCATCTCTAACCCGGCTGATCAACATCAGCCTGTCGTCTATAAACGACGACAACTGTCTTTTTAAAGACTCGGGCTCAATTTCTGAGACCTGGGAGGAAAAGGCTTTCCGAGCCTCTCCCCCACTTACGATGGAGGCCACGGGGCCTCCCCGCAAGGTTAGCGGCACCTGGGGGTGTCGTAACCCATTCAAGTAGAACGGGGTAAACCCGTTGATGCGTGTACCGCATTGTTGAGTGCAAACTCAACCATAGGAAGCTGATCCGACCAGGATCGAGGTGCTTCCGCACAGATACTGCGCAATGTATCTTCGAGCACGCAGTTGACATCGTCAACTTAGTTCCCAACAATTGGAACAGGGTGTCCCAGAACGCACCCGTGAAACGCGGGTCTCTGTCCGAGACGATGACCTCTGGTAGACCATGATAGCGAAACACGCTATCTAGGAACAGCTGTGCAGCTTGTTTCCCGGTGACCTTGTCACGTACCGGAGCAAGATGCACGATCTTGCTCAAACGGCAGACAAACACCAATATGCCGGTGTTGCCCCTGTCATCGGCCGGCAGGCCAAAGACAAAGTCGAGACTCATCAACTTCCAGCAATCCGCTAGTACTGGTAGGCTCTGCAGTGGAGCCGAGGCGTGGCCCGAAGGCTTCACCCTCTGACATGTTTCACATGTCTTGACATAGTGTGCCACCCACTTATACATGCGGGGCCACCAAAATGTCTGAGAGACCATTTGGTAGGTCTTCTCCCGGCCAAGATGGCCACTTGTCGGCGCATCATGTGCCTCAAGAAGTATGTCATACTTCAGATCCTCGTCGTTTGGAACGACAACCCGAGGAGGATCTCTAGGGTCTACTCTGTAATGGAGTAACCCTTCGGCCAGCTCATAACGATGAAGCTGCGCCCGCTGTCGAGGCGAAAGCCTGTCGACTTTGGCGTCGGACAAGAACTGCACCAAAGGTGTGTAGTTCTCGTCCTCCTGATGCGCTAAGCGTATCCGATCGTATAGATCTGTCGTGACCCGACTGACATGAGCTAGGTCATAGTCAGATCGACGCGACAATGCATCGGCAAGCACGTTGAGCTTGCCCGGCTTGTATTCAACGCGGAAGTTATATTCCGCGAAGAATGACAGCCACCTCGCCATCCGCTGCGACAGATGCGGCGAGTTGGTGGCAGTCCGCAAGGACGCGTGATCAGTATAGATCACAAAGGCCTCGTGCCCAAGAGATGAACTCTAAACTTGACAAGAGCGTACTTCATTGCAAGTAGCTCCTTGTCATGAACGGGATAGTTCCGTTCGGCAGCCTTCAGCTGCCTGGACTGGAAGGAGATGACACGTTCGTGTCCTTCATCGTCCTTCTGCAACAGCGCACAGCCTATTGCATAGTCAGAAGCGTCACAGACGACGCTAAATGACTTGTTTCGTCCGGCAAGGCCAGGACTGGCGCTTGCTGTAAGCTCGCCTTGATGCTGTCAAAAGCATCCTGGTGCTGTCGCTCCCAGACCCAGTCGGCATCTTTCTTTAAGAGATCCGACAAGGGTCGAGCTAGTTCAGCGTACCCTGCGCTGTACTTATGAAGATAGTTGGCTAAGCCCAACCACTTCCGGAGGTCCTTCTGCGACCTCGGGGTCGGCCAAGCCGCTATGGCCTTGACCTTCCCTGGATCGGCGCGTACGCCGACCCTGCTGACAAAGCAGCCGAGGACTTTATCTCCTCAGCTGCAAAGACGCACTTGTCGATGTTGGCATAGCGCTTGTTAGCTCTCATGACCTCAAACACTCGACGGAGGTGCTTCAAATGCACCTCCATAGCCGTCTGGCCACCTTCGGCACGGCTATGGACGAATATATCGTCGAAGTACGTCTGTGCGAACGTACGCAATGGTCTAAACAATTGTGTGACCAAGCGATTGAACGTCGCTGGGGCATTCGATACCCCCTGTGGCATCACTAGCCACTCCCAGAGCATCCCACTCGGGGTGCTCACTGCGGTGAGAGGAATGTCACTCTCCCGCATCAGGATCTGGTAGTATCCGTCTACCAGATCCAGGGCACTGTACAGCGTACAGCCCGACATGTTGTTCAGCAACACATCCTTGCGAGGGATCGGCGTCTGTGCCGGTACCGTCGCATTGTTCAGCTTGTTGTAAGCGTGAACCAGACGCCACTTCCCGTTCGGTTTCCGAACGCAGAAGGTCGGCGTCGAGTGCGGGGACTTCGACTCCCGCACCATGGCCGACTTCGCCTTCTCGGCGAAGAAAGCATCTATGACCTCGCACTGCTCGCGAGGTAGAGGCCACTGCCTCGTGACACAATACTTTGTGCCAGGCACGAGATCAATCTCGTGCCGAACTCCCCGATCCGGCGGGAGTTGGGATGGTGGGTGCTTCGACACCACATCAGATTATTCCTTCACGAGAGGATACACTGAATCCTCTGGGTTCTTAAGAATATCAGAACCCAAGCGCGTTGCGCGCTGCTTCGTGAACCCCTCCAGGACATCCTCGTCCATTACTGAGGAAGAGTTCAAATCTTCAGGAGTGGTCTCCGGCTTCAGGAGCACCATCTCCGCAATCTCTCCGGCCTTCAACTCGGCCAGGAAGTCCTTCATGGACAATTCCTCGAGGTTCAGCAGTGCTGACACCTCTGGCAGTGCCTCCAGATGGACGGCACCTGCCTTCACTTGACGACTGGACACGCCGTCGAAGACATGGCATTGCTCTTCGACCGGCCGTGCCGGTGGAGTCTCAGACTCCGAGTGTGGTACTTGGTTATCCACACGGGAGGTGTTCAGTGACACCTCCGCCCTCGTACTGGTCTTCTTGACCCCGCGTGGAACTACGTTACCCACTCTAGAGACGCATGCTGCGCTCTCAATCTTCTTGGTCTCCTCGACCTTGTGTGGAACTATGTTACCCGCACCGGAGGCGCTCTCGGCGTCCTCCCCAGCAGCCTCAGCTGCTTGCGGACCTATGTTACCCGCTTGCGGAACTACGTTACCCGCCTGTGGACCTATGTTACCCACTGTGGACCTATGTTACCCACTTGTGGACCTATGTTACCCACACAGGAGACGCCTTTAGCACTCTCCTCAGCAGTCTCTGCTGCTTGCGGACCTATGTTACCCGCCTGGTCAGTGCCGTCCGGCGCTGCCACAGTCGAAGCCCATACGGCGCGACGACTCTCAGCGTTGGGACTTGCCGTCGTGGCAATCCCACACGCTTGGCAATGAGCCTTGGTCTCATGACCGGTTGCGAGGCTCACCTCAACATCTTCGTTGGAGTCCGTGACTCCCAGTACTTCTTGGGGCGCATAAGCGCCTTGGCGACCATCTCTGGCGCCCCAGTCCCGGACAGATGTGGGAACATTACTCACCAAAGCTCTGTCGGAGACTGCCGGCCGGCTAGCCCCAATGGCTTTGCCACGCCAATTGATCCAGGGCTCGTGCTTTTCGAGCCACGGCATGCCCAGGATCAAATCGTACTTGTCCATGTCTAGGACAAGGAACGACTACGTGCTGTCAAAGTCCTCAAACCTTACAGCCAGATCCATACGGACCCCAGGTACGTTTACCACCGTACCATCGGCCAGTCTCACCGAGACCTGACCCCTGCCTTCGCATTCATGCAAAGCGTCGGCATACTTGTCGCCATTCCGCGCGACCATCTGGCGTCGAGCAAAGTTCGTCGACGCCCCAGAGTCAATCAGGACTCTGAAGGGATCTCCGTATCCCCGTACACTTGCGTGTACCACGAGCAGTCCGCCGCTGCTCTTTCTCGTCTCGAGAGCACCCAGGCTCTCAGGGGCTAAGCCTCCATGGCGTGCGCCGTCCGCACTCCTACCATGAGAACTTAGATCTTCCCCAGTCGGGCACCCCTCCCCTACTGGTGATCCCAGTTCCCTTGGCTCTTGGGTCGCGGCTTCTGCCACGGGCCCCTCGAGCCCCTAGGTTTGGAAGGGAACTTCCTTTGCCCTCCCGCAGGACAGGCACGTTGCATGTGCCCGAGCTTCCCACATCCGTAGCAACGGATGGAGCTCTGTACGACCGTACCCAGTTCCATGGGTACCGGCCCGGTGCTAGCTCCAGCTGCTCGAGATCCTTGCACTGCGCCTGGCGACGCATTGTGGCCTTGCCACACCGACGCAGGAGTACGAGTCTGTCGGTGGCTGTACTCCTCTTGGAGGGCGATCTGTATCGTGTGGTGAAGCAGATAAGAAGTTTTCCGATCTCGATCTCGTCCCGTCAATCAAGATCAGGAACAATCCCTCTCTACGGTGATCCTCGATATAGTGACACTCACTATAATGACCCAGTGAATGCGTGTGCCATCATCCCTGCCCAAGGCGATTGTACCCACGCGATATCGATCCTGACAGGTAAATATCGATCTTAGCTTTATTATGGGTTTTAAGAAGCCAGTGCGGTATGGATAGCCACAGATGGGAAGTATAGGATAATAACCATTAATTCAGAGTTGTTTTTACCTTCTACTACACAAGTCTTCCTTCTTCTTCGCTATTCCGGGTAGGGATATACAAGATTGGCCCTCCCGACGTCACGCAGGATCAAGATCGACACTAAGTGGAACCCCTACGCCCAGATTGCTTGGCTGGACGTTCGTCAACCCTCAAATCTCAAGAACCCGCTATAGGAAGCGGCAAGCACGTATTGGAAGCTATTGGATAAAGGTCACACACCGACCACAAGACCCCCCGAGCTAAGATCGACACTGGTCAGAGCAAGATCGACCAAGTACAACCAAGATCGAAGCTCGGTAACTACACGGCGCAGCGAGTAGAAGTATCCCCGCTGCTGCCACCTCTCCCGCTGTCCTGTCAGACAGCAAGATCGACAACAAGCGCGTCTAATCGAGATCACCCGAGGAGCGATCTAGTCCCACCGACGGGTACACAAGGTGAGATCAAGTAACTTCACGGAAGATCGGAGTACCCCCTCCGTTAGTCGGCAGTTCGGGCGCAGTGTGCAAGAGGACTCCTGCGATCTTGCGATTTCGCAGAACCACTTCGCCACAATGGTGCGCGTGCCCGGATCTTTGGGTGACTCGGGATTTCACCGTGAGTCCCATGAAGAAGCGCATGCTGATCTTAGATCAGGGAAACCAGCGTCGTTGGAGATCGGATCACCAACGACACCGCTGAATCAAGATCGATCCGCGGATCGGCAGAGCTTTGGGAGGAGCTCTACCGACGGAACAGAGGAAGGTCCGGCTACGGACCTAGAAGAGAAGCCTCTACCTCCTCCCCAGGTCCCTTCGGGGACCCCAGCAGATTCCGACTTGCGTCGCGATCTGCAGGACGAAAGTCCACCGGCGAAAGCCATCCAAACGCTCGTCTCCAAGTCGAGCACAAAAAAGAAGTCAACAAGATCGAAGCCTCTACGGAAGAAGTTGAAAGCACCAGGATCGGATGTTGATGACCAAGACGATCTTAAAACAGTGTGGACTGATGAGTCCCTCGAGATCGCATACCACAAGAAGGAACTTCACACCTTCTTGATCAAGAACCCCGTTATGCAGATCATCAAGCCGAAGATCATTAGTGATCTAAAAGGCCCAGTGCAGAAACCAACTGCAAGATCGAGCAAGCTAGAAGCTGCGAAGGCGCTACTACAACTGATCAAGGAAGGTGGGATCATCGCAGGATCGTTCGACGCTAATGAGCTATTCGATACGAGGCTCAGTACGATCAACACGGCTTTAATGTCGATCTTCGATCTATTGAAGCCCTTGGTAGGTGAAAAGAATGTAACCTCCAAGGCCGCGACTAGATCAACCGACGACACGCTAAGATCGTTGCCAGCACTCACATTGGAAGATCAGACAGGAACATCATCACATTACGAGTCGGCGACTGAAGAAGTAGACACTGACAGTGCAGATGACCCACCTCGGATGACGCTAGGCCCTTCAGGAGCTGCCATGCTACGGCAGCGTGGAGATCATGAGACCAAGCGAGTGACGAATGGCATCGCGCCAAACATGACACAAGATCGAATGCGAAGTTGGAATCGTACTTCCAAGCGGCTATGAGCCGATTCTTGAAGGAACAACAAGGCCCTATCAACCCCGCGATCTTAGCACCAGCAGAAGACCGAGATGTGGATATGGAGTCTGTGGGGTCGCTAGATCGACATCCAAGTCCTCATGAATACGACCCAGACGATCTCGATCTTGATCCTCCTAGACGTGCGACTGTAGCATCAGCATCAGCCACGACCACCGGAAGATCGACAAGTGTTCCACGCATACGAGTATCTGCCATGTCTGAACTCAAGGAGTTCGCGGGAAGAGAAGGGGACGAAGATCGAGCCAGGGCCTGGCTCAGCAAGGTAAAGTCTGCCTTTATGCGAGATCAAGCCCCTGACGAAGAAAAGTGTCTGGTGTTCGGCGATCTCCTCGCAGGATCGGCGCGAAACTGGTATCGACAGCTTAGTCGCACAACACGCAGTACCTGGAAGGATCTACTCAGTAGCTTCCAAGTTCAATATTGTGGACGAGGAGTGTCAGTCGCGAGGCAATATTACCACGCGCGCAAGAGATCGGACGAATCTCCGCTGGAGTATTTGTATCGGCTCAATGTGGCAGGACTCAGGGCCCGCCTCCAGATCAAGGATGGACCTTCGGAAGTTCGACGTGAACACGTGGAGCACTTCATCGAAACTCTGGATGACCGCGATCTTGCAGATCACCTGGCCTTACTAAGAATCCCAGACGCTGACACCCTGGAAGAAGCACTTCGATCTCGGCAACGAGCGAAGGCACGACAAAGCAAGGCTGTATATGGATCAATCAAGCCTCGTCAGAAGAACAGCAGTGCGGCAGCCCCGTCTGCTTCAACCCGGGCCGTCAGAGCTGTCAAGGCGATCTCAGATAGCAGCGAGTCTGAAGAAGACTCTAGTGGATCGGATGGCGAAGCAGGATTACGTCGTGTCTACCTCGCAGCATCTGGAAACAATGAAGGGCAGCAAGATCAAGATCAAAGGAACCAAGATCGCAGTCGCTCGGAGACCGGAAACAATCGTGCACAACAAGATCGACACGATATAGGTTCACCACCTAAGCGATGCTCGCACTGTGGATCGCGCAAACATAGCGATCTTGGGTGCTGGGGACGTCTGACGTGTGAGAAGTGCGGTCGTAAAGGACATCCCTCAGATCGCTGCCTATTCACATGCAAGGCATGTGGTGACATTCACGAAGCGGGAAAGTGTACCATGGAGGAATTTTACAACTTGATCCGACAATGGTACAATCCCACCAAGCACGCCGGCATGTTGCCAGAGACGGCGGAAAAGATGTTAAACTAGGACGCTCGCCGGTTTGAAACCGGTACGAGACGAGCGTTCTAGCTATTGCATTTATGCATATGTCGAGAAACAATCGGAGGCAACAGTTAATCAACTGATCGATCCGATCGACAATACATGTGATCTTCTGGAGAAACCTACCGCTACAGTGTCAAGTATACGCCAGATCGATGAATATGCAAGATCGAGTGTGATGATGGCCCTTGAGATTTCCCCTGGGGAATCGCGAGGTTACTGGAAGTATCATGTTCCAGACAAGAAGTTCAAGCAATCTAAGGCTATGGGGAAGATCAACAACAAAAAAGCAACTTTGCTATTTGACAGTGGTGCTGAGGTGTCCATATTGGATGCCACCTTTGCTCGTAAGGTCGGGTGCCACATTGATGAGAATCAAACGTTGGAATGCGAAGGTGTTGGACGATCTCCATATAAGATCGAGGGACGTACTCGTCTCAAGATCACGCTGGCAGGATCGCTAGTGTACTTCTTTGATGCATGGGTAGGTCCGCCCACCGGAGGTCAAGATCTGATACTAGGAATGGATTTCATGGTGCCAGCGGGTATCCGCCTCGATCTCGCTGATGGGACAATATGTCTACCCGATGAAGTCCGCCTTCAGATGGCTGGTAGGCGTCCTCTTTACGGTGACAAGGTAGAACATGTGTGCTGGAAGGATCACTACTGGATCGATGTCGGACAGACGGCCGAGATCAGGCTACGCAGTCAGACGTCAAACCAGTATAAGCTATGGGTTACCAGGGGAGATCGATGGGTGCCAACAATCACAGTCGGACCAGGAAGGACGCGTTATCTACAGGTGACCAACATAAGCGATCGTGCACTGACTCTCCACGAAGGATCGAGAGTCGCGATGTGGTTAAGTGGAGATCGTATTCCCCGAATTCCGGGATATGTATCCGTGGGATCAAGGAGGTACGCCGAATGGCAAAATCTCGCATATCAGGCAACTACGGATGAGATCAGTGAAGCGGGTACCAACGAACAGATCACCGAGCCAATGGTGGAGCGTCACGAGTACGTAACACCAACCGCGATCTTACCACGGCCGGCAAAAGCCATTCAGAATGTCAAGATCGCAGGGGACGGGGACGCAAACCCACCGTCAATCGAATGTACGTCTGACCAGGTCAAGATCGACCCTGCTAACGGTAATAATCTTCGCACCAAGGTCGCGGCAGACATAGGCGATCCTACGATGGATGATGAAGTTTGTATCAAGGAAGGGGGGAGCTTATTCGCAGAAGATGTGGAAGATCAAATGGCTGTGCTACCAGAAGTGACCGCGACCACGGAAGAAGTCAAGATCGAAGATCTTCAAATAGGTGATGCCAATACCAACACCCAGGAGGAGATCGAACGTCTTGTGCAGATTATCTGGAAACGGAAGCACCTCCTTATCGGAAAGGGCAATGCCTTACCACCAGCAGCGAAGGGAGTGGTATGCGACATAGATGTGGGGAATGCAAAGCCAGTCGCTCAACGTTGTCGCAAGGTGGCGATACAATTCCGCGAAAAGTTATATCAACTAATCAAGGGACTACTATCTGCTCGAATGATCCGACACTCGACCTCTCCTTGGGCTTCACCCATAGTTGTGATTATCAAGAAGAATGGGATCGACATCCGGTTATGTATCGACTACCGCCTGGTTAATAGTCTGACAAGGCTCATGGTATATCCTATGCCGCTGATCAATGATTTGCTGGATGATCTCGATAAGGTTCTCTGGTATTGTTCCTTGGATATGGCCAGCGGTTTCTGGGTAGTGCCCATGACGGACCGAGCCCGATCGATCTCGGCATTTATTACTCCATTTGGATTGTTTGAGTGGAATCGAATGCCGTTCGGACTTAAAAACGCTCCCCAGATCTACCAGAGACTCCTAGACAATGCACTATATGGATTCGTGAAAGTGACCCAAGATCAAGATCGATCCGGCCGAAAGGACGTATTCGAGGCAGGAGAACCTGATCTAGAGAGAAGTGAGTCAGTGTTGGGACGTCGATCTTACATCGACGACATACTGGTAACCGGAAGATCGTGGGACGCGTTATGCGAAAAGGTGGAAAAGCTGTTAGACGCCTGCGACGAGTGGAACTTGTCCATCAGTGTCGCCAAAAGCTTCTGGGGTCAACGAAAGGTGGACTATCTAGGACATCGTGTATCAGCTGAAGGTTTGGAGACACATCCAAAGGATTTGTCGGCTTTACAAGAATTACCGTTCCCCACCAACCTAAGATCGATGCAATCATTCTTGGGGAGTCTCAACTACTACAGCCGATTTATTGAAGATTTCGCGATCTACGCATCAGTTCTGTACGAGCTACGCGAAGCGGATTTCTACGAGATCGCTCGGAAGATAAAATCGACTGGGGACGATGAGGGTGTCGTGGCAGAAGAGGATGGTAGTTGGATCGAAGCCAAGGCAGCGTTCGCTACACTAAAGAACAAGATCGTGAATGCTCCGATCTTACAACACTTTGATGTGGATCGACAACCGGTGGTGGTAGTATACGCCAGCAAGTGGGCGATCTCAGCTGCCTTGATGCAAGAACACGACGGGGTGTACAAGCCAGTAACTTTCACTAGTCGCACGCTCAAGCCGAATGAGATCAACTACGGTATGGTCGACAAGGAAGTGTTGGCTTTGCTCAGGATACTAGACATCTGCTATACTCAACTCGTGACAAGATCGATTAAAGTATTGACGCGCCACTCCACATTGGCATGGTTACTTCACTCATCTGGATTGCAAGGACGGTTAGGACGATGGGCTGCACTTCTATCAAGCTGGACCCTTGAGATCGTCAAATGTACCAGAGGAGAGGATGAGATCTTAGGCGTGATCGCGGCAAGTATTACGCCCCGCAAGGAAGTGGACTCGATCTTGATTTCGATCGCTCCCAGGAAACAACCGCGACAAGTGATCTCGATGCCACCTCCAACAGTGGAGCCAGACGAGAGATTACTAGTTGTTAGTTTTGATGGATCAGCACGTGTGAAACGAAGTGGAGGAGCATACAGTGGAATAGTGTGGAGCCTACCAGAATGGACAGTGATCTCAGCAGCTTCAAAGTATCAGCTCGATCTTACGGTAAACGAGGCTGAGTACCATGGTCTGCTTCTGTGCCTCGATCTCCTGTCAGATATGGACAGGGGACGCCTGATTATCTGTGGAGATTCTAACTTGGTGATCAGACAAATGAAGGGTGAGATCGAGTGCAAAGCCCCGGGGTTAACGTTGTTACGGCAGCAGGCATTGGAACGTCTCCGATCTTGGCCCAGCCATGAGTTCCTTCATATGAAGCGAGATTGGAACCAAAGCGCAGATAGTCTGGCGAGTGCTGCATTACGTCGCGGAAGTGGAGTGGTGATTGTCACCGAAGAGGAGCGCCAAGATCTTATGACTCTTAATAGATTGGAGGAGTTGCTAATAGCTAAGGACGATGCAGCTACAGTCAAGATCGCTGCTGTCACAAGATCGCGTAAGAAATGTCGACCTCAGGTGTTACAAGAAGAGATTGTGCAAAGAATGAGGATGGAGCGTATTAGCCGAGCGCAAAATGAGGAAAAATGGATCGTCGATCTTAAGGCCTACCTGCGAGGGGACGTACAAGATCTTACTTCGACTGAAGCGAAAAGCTGTTCTAAGATCGCAGATCGCTATGAGACGGATGAGTCAGGATTATTGTTCTATTTTCCGCCGACCAAGCGGTCCGACGAAGATCGCGATCTTATGGCTAAGCTTGTGGTGCCCGAAACATTGCAAAGCGATCTTATGCACCACTATCACACAAGTTTGGAAGGTGGTCACCAAGGTATTGGACGGACATACCACAAGATCAGAGCTCACTTCCACTGGCGCGGACTATATCAGAGTGTGCAACGCTACGTGGGTCAGTGCATAGATTGCGAGACGGGAAAAGGACGGCCTACGATCCATGGGGAATCGCCTGGGAATTTACAAGCTACGTACCCGTTCCAGATTATCGGTATGGATCACATACCGTCACTACCAAGATCACACAAAGGAAACACTGAGCTATTGATCTGGATCGATCTATTCACTGGATATGTGATCGCGAAAGCCAGCGCATCAAGAACAGCCCAGACTGTCGCCGAGAACTATGAGGAATGTGTTTTCCGCCGGTTCGGTGCAAGCGAGGCTATCCGACATGACCGAGAACCCGGTTTTATGTCTGACTTCTTCAGATCGTTCAACAAAATCGTGGGACAGAGACAGCGAGCAACAATGGCATACCGCCCGCAAGCAAACGGTACAACCGAACGGATGGTGGGAACATTGACACGTGCAGTAAAAATGTATGTGGAGGATGTCGACCAGCGAGATTGGGATGAATATGCTGAGCGCCTCACCTTCGCACTCAATACTGCCCAAGATCGCGTCCGAGGAGATACTCCATTTTATCTGTTACATGGCTGGGACCCTCGATCTACGCTAGAAGCAATGGTACCATTAGGATCGACGAGAAGGCGAGATCGTGAACCCCGCCGATGGCGATACCGGATACAGAAGCAATATCAACAAGCACGTGAACAAGTGAATGAGAGATTACGTGTTGCGATCCAAGAAAGGTCAGATCGACACAATGAAACGGTCCGACCACATGAGATCGAAGTTGGAACTCAAGTGTGGCTGTATCTAGATCGGGTCAAGGAAGGATATGCGCGTAAGCTGGCACATATGTGGCATGGCCCTTTCCGTGTGTTGGAACTAGTGGATGAACACGCAGTACGTCTTGAGATCGCCGGTACAGAATATCGACTCTTCCCAGTGGTGCATGTCTCTAAGATCAAGCCTGTACGACAATTTCCGGACCGTCCCCAGGTGCGGTTGACAATACAAGATCAAGATCGATATGATTTTGATGAAGCGTTGTTGCCTGAGGACAGCTGGATACGAGATCTAGACAATAACGAATACGAAGTCGAAAAGATCGTAGACATGCGATCTGGGAAGCGTACGCGGTATGGACGTACGTTACGTGAATTTTTGGTACATTGGAAAGGATACGACGAACCGACATGGGTAGATGAAGCCGATCTTAATTGTGGGGCTCTACTGTATGACTATTTGCGAGATCGAACGAATCGAAATCGATTCGAGGTCATGCAATCACATGAGGAGCCATAAGGAGGCGAGATCGTGAAGTGAGCTGGTCACATCACGAAGAGCTAAGTGAAGGATCTATCGGACGGCGATAGATCAGGTGAATGGTGGTGAATATGATACATGTGGACCGACTAGATGACCATGAGTCACTAAGATCGAAGGCGTTAATATCTTAAGAACGACGCATAAAAGGAAGAAAATCGCGAAGAAGAAATGGATTAATTAAGAAGTTAAAGCACTGCTATGTTAGAGGCTGGCTGAGAGGAAGGCGGCACGTTGACGAACTTGTCCTGAAGACGGGGAATACGCGTCGCTGGATGATCCGCAGAAGACTGGCGGTATTGCAGACGCCAGGGTTCCGCAAGATCAACGGCGGACAACGCATCCTCCAGCGACGCAGCAGACACATCCGGATACCAGATCTTGGGGTGACGTGGCTTGGGGAAATGCAGGAAGAAAGGATCCAGCAAGATATCCAGATCGCAATACTGTTGACGCAGAGCCGGGATGAGATGTCGAAACAAGAACTGCTTCCAGGCAGCTCCAGCCCGAGATCGACGCTGACGACGACCTTCATGGTAGGCTGATAAGGCTGCGTCCGCAACGCACATGTCGTCTGAGATCGGCAGGAAGTGACTGGACTCCCAGAGCGCCTGGAGATGCTTCTCCTCATATTCCAAGTACTTCTCACAAAAACCAGGAGGCATGAAATCGACCATGAAAGAGAGGGGTCCCTCGGTGGATTCCAGAGATGCCCATGGTGGAGGATTGAGAGACATGAGAGCATCCACAGCAGGGCCCGTGACAAAATCTTCGATCTCAACCCGAGAAGGTGTCGCTGAAGGAACCACGTCAGGAAATAGCCATTCGGAAACACCGAGCAAAAGGTGGCTCAACACCTTGGTGTTCAAGGTGGAGATGCTCAGGTGGCTCACGCGGTCGACATCCCAAGGGAACACGTCCGCTGAGCGAAATAGACGCCTGGTGATCAAGCTGGGAATCCACTCTGATCTTGGAACCTTGGGGTGTGGCGGAGTCAAGGTGGTGGCCTCGGAGGACTGTCGAATATCCAGGAGTGATTTACCCGCACTGGATTCAAGATCACTGTCATCAGGGGCGGAATTGGGACTACCCATAGGAGGATCGACCTCCGGAGACTGCTCGGATGGGTCGTCGGAAGGAATATTGTCGCTTCCCTCGCCACCCAAGTCGATAGGATGGCCGGCAGTCCCCGAAGTACCCTGAGCTGCTCCGGATGGCTTGGATCGACGAAGATCCGAACGAGATTTAGCCAAAGCGGCTAACATCTCAGGATCGTCCGCGTCATCGTCCTCAGGAGAACCGCTTTCCTGCTCGGGAGAGCCGTCTTCTTGCTCGATCTCGGATCCTTGAGGAAGATCAGGAGAGCCGCCGTCCTGCTCAGGAGACCCATCTTCTTGCTCGATCTCGGACTCTTGAGGGAGATCGGGAAGTTCAGGTTCAGGGACGTCAGGATCCGGACCCTCGGAGTCAGGGAGATCATCAGGAGACTTGGAGAACGAAAGATCGAGTCGCCGAGTCTTGCGAGATCGCGGTGGGGATGACTCCGACCCAGATCGAGGACGAGTCAGACTTGCAGGAGTCGGAAGAGCGACGTCTTGATTGAGAGAACGGGCCACAGCCCAGAATCGACTATAGGCGTCCGTATAATGAGCAGAGAGAGCAGCATGCTCAACCCGTAGAGCAGCAAGCTCACGTTTCTGACTCACAAATTGATGATCAACTTGGGAGCTGGCAGTCTGAAGATCGGCGACTTGCTGCTCCAAGCGGGAAATGTTGGCCCTCATAGAATCAATATGATTCCCACGAGCGCGAAGTTCCGCCCGAGCCTTATCCAGACGCTCAGACGAAGACGCTACCTTCGCCACCGCTTGATCTCGCTCAGATTGAGCCTCATGGCAGCTCGTGCGAAATTGATCCCTTTCCTCCTGGAGCCGAGCGATCCGTCGATCTTGCGCGCTGATCTGACGCTGGAGTTGGAGAGCCGCCGCTTCTAGTGAAGCTTCTGACCGTTCCAGGGCCTGACACCGCTGCTGAGCCGTAGATAATTCTTGATCTCGGTCTTTTAAGTGCTGACGGACCTCCAGCAGCGATTGATCTTGGGTTTGATCGCGCTGACGAGCAGCAATCAGTTCCTGATCTTGATTGAATAAGAGTCGGGCGAGCGCAGTGGGAGGCGGGGAACCAAGATCGGGATGACTGGTTAGAGCAGCCAGTTGAGCTTGGAGGTTCTGGGCTTGGCGCTTCAGAGTGTCGATCTCGTCTTCCAGACATAAGATCGTACTCTTAGAAGTGGCCTGCAATTCGTCGTAAGCTTCCCGAAGCTTAGAGACCCTGTCTAGCTTCTCTTCAAGCTCTTCGACCGTGGATTTGCTCTCTGCCAGCTCGGCGTTAGAGTCCTCCAATGCCTCGATCAGTGCGTCATACCGATCTTGACAGAACTTAGCGAACGGCATGGCCTGAGATCGGAGGTGATCCAAATGTCGATGAAGATCGCCCATGTGACGAAGAGAGTCCACGTGAGCGTGTTGAAGGTCCTCATGGTCATCCTGCAATTGGCGGAAGATCGACTCACGACTGATGATGTCTTCCACACCTCGTAGAGAAGCTTGAACGTCTTGGAGCGACGCTCGAACGGCTTGTAGATCCACATGAGATCGATGAACATGAGCCGTCGGCGCGGAACGCAACCGACGACATTCCGGACATGACGAATGAGGGTTGGGTGGCGAATTGGAGGACGTGTCAGAATCGACTGCAGCGGCTGCCACCGCGAGTAGACCCAATTGGCCCGGTGGCATAGTCGATCTTGGGGTAGATGAAGGATTGGAGGTTTGATCTTGAACCATGGAGGAGGATAGGCTGGAAGGAGATGCGGTGCAGCGAGCGAAAGCAGTTGTGCTGCTGCCACTCGCGCAGGGGACGGTTGTGGTGAAGCAGATAAGAAGTTTTCCGATCTCGATCTCGTCCCGTCAATCAAGATCAGGAACAATCCCTCTCTACGGTGATCCTCGATATAGTGACACTCACTATAATGACCCAGTGAATGCGTGTGCCATCATCCCTGCCCAAGGCGATTGTACCCACGCGATATCGATCCTGACAGGTAAATATCGATCTTAGCTTTATTATGGGTTTTAAGAAGCCAGTGCGGTATGGATAGCCACAGATGGGAAGTATAGGATAATAACCATTAATTCAGAGTTGTTTTTACCTTCTACTACACAAGTCTTCCTTCTTCTTCGCCATTCCGGGTAGGGATATACAAGATTGGCCCTCCCGACGTCACGCAGGATCAAGATCGACACTAAGTGGAACCCCTACGCCCAGATTGCTTGGCTGGACGTTCGTCAACCCTCAAATCTCAAGAACCCGCTATAGGAAGCGGCAAGCACGTATTGGAAGCTATTGGATAAAGGTCACACACCGACCACAAGACCCCCCGAGCTAAGATCGACACTGGTCAGAGCAAGATCGACCAAGTACAACCAAGATCGAAGCTCGGTAACTACACGGCGCAGCGAGTAGAAGTATCCCCGCTGCTGCCACCTCTCCCGCTGTCCTGTCAGACAGCAAGATCGACAACAAGCGCGTCTAATCGAGATCACCCGAGGAGCGATCTAGTCCCACCGACGGGTACACAAGGTGAGATCAAGTAACTTCACGGAAGATCGGAGTACCCCCTCCGTTAGTCGGCAGTTCGGGCGCAGTGTGCAAGAGGACTCCTGCGATCTTGCGATTTCGCAGAACCACTTCGCCACAATCGCCTCCTCCATAGTGTTCGCATGCACGCGGAGCACTGTGTGCGGGATGGGCCCACCTTCAGGCCATCCATGAACACTGTCACCTTGATGTGTTCAGGTAGGGGGTTCCCCACCAGAGATGCAGCGAGCACTCGCATCTCTTGGATGTATTCGTGCAGCTCACGCTTCCCTTGTTTACAGGCAAGGAAGCGCGAGCGCTGGCGATACTCGTAGTTCGCCGGAAGGAAGGTGGCTCTAAGCTGTTGACACAGCTGAGCCCAGGTTGTGAAACAACCCGGCGTTGTCGCTTCGCGCGTGTACGCCCAGGTCTTTGCCCGACCGCCTAGGTTGGATAGGGCGAAAGCGACCCGAAGTCGCTCGGTCGAGATCAGAGCCGCGAGCTCTACCTGTCTGACCCAGAAGTGGAGGTTCTCCCCCTCCTTTCCCTCATAAGGATTAACCTTAAGCCTCAACGGCTTAGGTTGGGCTGGCTTCATCTCAGCCACGGGGTCTGCAGCCCCTGTACGCGGGCGATAAGCCCTCTCTCGTACGTGTCGAACGCCTCAATGCGTTCGACCTGCTCGGCCGGCGTAGCAGCCGCCAAGCTTCGGAGGGCATCTCCTCCAAAGATGCCCACCATCTTCCGGACCGACTCAAACTGAGAGTCGGTCAAATGAGGAAACTCCCCTCTATCCATCTTGGCTTACCTTGTAGGAGCCACAGAGGATTCAGGTAGTCAATCTACCCGCGTAGGCGTGGATTGACTACAAGTGCTACCAAGTGTGACGGGGTCACACGAGCACCTTGTTTGAGGAAGCGTGCTATTAAGAGTATACAAACTCTAAGTGAACGGCAGTTCACTAGTCCCTGGTCTGAGGGGACTTAATAGCCAGTTTAGCGTAGATTTTAGACTGATTTATTTATAGTTAATTATGTCCATTTGGCCTGTAATACAAACTACTAATTAACTGTAATTTATCCTAATTATGCATATAAAGGTAGGTCAAATACTATTGGTTGGCCCTCAGCCACCAGACCTACGTGGCAGTAGTGTGGTCCACACCACCCACAACAGAGCATCTAAAACGAATACTCACAGAAGTATATCTACTTCTAAAGGCGGTACCCTTTCTAGGGTACCCCTTTCATGTAACCCCGTTGCAGCATAGCTGCTTCGAAGCTGTCGATCTTCTCAAACTCAGCCTCTTGAACAGGTACACTAGTCTGGTTCGAGTGGCTACAATCGCCTCCTTTTACCAGAGTTTATCGCCATGACGTTTATATAAGTGACGGATCCTCAGAAAGCCCAGTCAGTCAGGGGCATTCCACGACGATCAGGTATATATAAACAATATGGGACTTTATAAAACGAGGTACAAATCGGACAACCGGCGTTTAATTAGTACCTGTGCTCCGTTTATATATAGCTTATCGTTCTTACTAGGTCACTAAATCGATCGATTTGCAAATAAATTGGACATCTTGCTTGGTTTTCACAATATTTGTATCGACCAATAAAATCATTTATGTCGTGACTTTTCTGTCCATTTACGAAATTTATGTCGCCCATTTTGCAAAAGTAATCACTTTTTAGGGCCCCACTACCAACCAAACTGTTCGTTGTGAGAGTCCTACGACCACCACGCACACTTCATCGATTGCTGCTTACTTTCAAAAGTACCAACCACTATCGCTCGCCTCCTACCCCCCACCATGTCCGCCGATCTCGTCGCTGCGTACCAGCTCCGCCAGCCCTTCTCGCCCAAGCAGGTTGATGCCTTTTTCTTCAAGCCTTGGCTTGACGAAGAAGGCGAGCTGACTGGGTACCATGTGTGCAAGTGTCCTGTGCCCGGGAATGGGACCCTCGAACCAGCGTGTTCGGCTGTGCTCCATGCCTCGGGGCCTTGTCATTCGTCGTACTCACCATGTTGCGACCACTTGGCGTAGTACACTGTCCGAGGTCCACTCCGGGGTGCGTCCCCGTTTTCCTCACCAGAGCGGTCTATCAATGTCCTCCCACGAGTATCGTGCGGAGGGAGGACACCTCCAAAGACTCCTGCCCAACTGTATCGACAGGGAGTCATCCCTACAAGTGTGCATTGGAGCTAAAGTGAGCTCCCTATATAACTAGCCTGTCGTGATTTTACCTGCTAAGAAGAAGAACAACAACAAGTTACTTACATTTGTTTAAGTTAGTCTTTAAGCTCCGTGCCGGGACCTGCACTCACATAACAGCCCGCTAGTACCCGATCCTTAGCTAGGTCACGACAAGTGGTGGAGAAGCAGGATACTTGCCTGCTGGAGAAGGGCTCTCGGAGTGAGCACCAAAAAGAAGACTACACTTACAAGGTCTGCTACCGGAGAGAGAACTGCTCTCACTTGCTGAGGAGTGAAGAGTCACTACACTGCTAGTTCGACAGGGGTCAACTAGGGAGGTGTTCTACTACTACACTAGACGACGGGATCCGACCCGTTCTGGAGACGCATATCAAGTTGGTGAAGTCCCTTGGAAGTGAACTTCGAGCGACCACTTTGACAAGGAAGAGAAGTAATCCTGTCCTACCAGCTAGTTGTTAGTTGGTTAACTGAGTGGTTCGTCTGGGCGGGAGTGCAACAACTACCAGTACTCAAGATTACACAAGAAAAACAAGAGAGAGAGAGACGAACAAGAACCTGAGATCGAGATGTCTTCGTTCGGACCTGGTGTCGGAGACGATGACAGGAGCACCACCTCGAGTGAAAACGGTGGAACGGGTCCAGCAACTACTTCATGGTTCAGAGGGGGAGCAAGTCGACCCCCTACAGCGACTCCTGCGAGTCCGGAAGGCAGTGGCGGCCAACCTGCGACTTCGTGGTTTGGGATCGGAGGAGCTCCGGCAACCACGCACCCGGGAAGGCCGAGTTTAACTGATCCAGGAGGACTGACCACGGTCCAGGCCATGGTGCGACGAGCTGCTCTTGGCTCAACCCGTCCGGCTCAACAACCTCCTCCTTTAAGGCCTCGACTGACCCGAAGCCTCTCCGAGCCTAGGAAGGGAGAAGCGAGACCACTCGCTAGCCCTGCTGCTACTCAAGGAGGGTTTATTTTCCAAGGAGCAACTTACGGTAATGGACTCGCAGCGGCGACCTCGGTGCCTCAAGGTGTAGTGACTCCTGGAGTGTCGACTTCAGTCCCGGTGCCCACCGCAACAAAGCCAATGACTTCAATTCCTCCTCCTCCTTCTGCGACTCAACTGGGGTCCGCGCCTACGGGAGTAGCCGACGCCACCAAGCACTTCTTGTATCCACCACAACTGATGGCTCAACCTGGTTACGCTCCGAATGTTGGAATTAGCGTGGGAATGACTGCTGGTCCGACGGGAGTCCCTCCAACTGCGTGGGGCAGTCAACTGCCTGGACAGCAACCAACTGTCTCTGCGGTGACTCCAGCTACTAGCTTGCCACAGTCTACTCGCTCCGCGATCCCGAGTTATCGGAATGTGACGCTTGGCGCGGCTCCTGGCAATCAGGGAAACGGACAGAACAACCCGTTTATCCAGCCAGCCGGATGGTCTGCGGCAGCCGGGTTCTCCTACAGTACTCCAGCTCCTATCCTATGCGACTACTTCCGCTACACCTCATGTGACTCAAGTCCCTGCGCCTTCAGTGACTCAAGTGCCCACCGGTGGCTTACTTATGGCTCCTACGAGTGTGGCTCCGCCGTTGACTTCAGCTCCAACTATGACGACTCCTGCTACTACTAGTTACCAACAAGCGACTGCAGAGCAGACAGCGTACTGGAACCAGCTACAGTCGCATGGGGACCCTGCTCTAGTTACAAGTCTACCTCCTCCAATAACTGCTCCAAGTGCATCTGTGATGACTACAGGCCATCCTGCAACTGTCCTGAGTGGTCAAGCGTTCACTCCGGTCCCCGGACAACTTCATAACCAATATCCGTTGAACTAGCAACCCACTGTGAACCAAGTGACTCGACCGGCGCTGGGTATGCCGTCCAACATCAAGAATGCAGTCCGCATGATCCAACCGTTCTACTCGAATAGTGCTTCCGTAGACAAAGCTCGATCCTTTTGGAGTGCATTTGAGAGAGCTACTGAAGGACTTGACGACTCCTTACGGTTGAGTGCCTTCAGGGAGTGTCTTAAAGGCAAGACTGGTGAGGAATGGTGGACTTACTCCCAGATTAACGACTTCGATACTCTGAGGACTCGCTTTCACAACCAGTTCGTGTGCCAGACGCCACTCCAGATGATTGAACGACTAAAGGTGACGAAGAGGTCCCGAGGCATGTCAGCCGAAGTGTGGGGCGGTTTGATTTCGAGTCTCTGTGACGCCGCCCAGTACTTCGACCCCGAGATGAGATACCAATATTTCCTGTCTGGACTTCGCAATCGGCAGTGGCGAAACACACTTGACACTTCCTTGGTGAACTCAATCCCTCAACCAGTAGCAGTGCTACTGTATAAGAATCAGCGCTTACCAGTAGAGGATGATGCCGACGTCGAGGACGATCCTCCTAAGTCAACGGCCAACGACGACTTGATGAAGCAAATGCTGTCGGTGATGCAGCAAACTCAGCGTCTCTTAGCGCAACAGCAAGTGCAAGCTGCTACTCTAGCTGCCCGGAGAGGGACTACTGCGGCTGCTATTCAGTACCAGGCCCTGCCTGCTACCAGTCAAGGAGTGTATGCGATCCAGCAGACTACTTCACTACCGGCGACTCCCACCAGAGGTATTCGACTGGGACCTGACTTATACACTCAAGAAGGACACATCGTGTGCGGGAGGTGCCACACGTTGGGATGCAGCCGTTTGAACTGTCGTAGAAACAACTCGACTTGCTCGAACTGCCAAGGGACTGGCCACGTCTACGTCGAGTGGAGTTACCCCGGGTGTACCAACGCCAACAGCTACCGACGGGCCAACGACAACAACAACAGCAGTCGCAAAACACGAACTCGAGCTCCCGCCCAAACTACCAGGCCAGTCGTGGCCCTAGAGCTTGCTTCCTGTGCGGAGGCGCTGACCACGTAGTAGCCAACCGCCCGTCGAGAGTGATCGCGAATGTGGCCATCGACTTGTCCGAAACTTCTAACAGTGCTGTCGATGCCGTGACTGTATCTTCCCGACAGAGGAAACGCTTAGACTCGAAGTGGCGGGCGCTAGTCCAAAGGATGGTGTACTACCTAGTCAAGGAAGAAGAAAAGTCGAACCCTGTGTGTTGACTGTGGGTCGCCTCTCTTGAGTGAGTTGGTCCTCCGGGAAGTCGATCCAAAGGTAAATGATCTCGAAGAACGTGCTCTGGCAAAAGTGGCCCAGTACTATCGCGCAATGAGTAACTCAGTGATGAAACGTATCGTGGGTGTGGTAGTGAAGAAGTACTTGAGCGAAGGTCCACTCATCCGAGCTAAGTTGAAAGAGCGAGAAGGCCGGTGTGAGAACTGCATGAAAACGGCTCTCCCGTCACGGAAAACGCGAAGCACGAAGCAAGTGCGCTTTGACTACTCCTCCTTGTCAGGTCAAAAGGTCGAGGAGTTGGGACCCTGCTGCTCGCGCGAGAATTCGGACAGTGTATACGAGTACGCGTATGTAGTGACTGACCCCGTGCGAGTCGCCCCTGCGCGGCGAGTTGGTGACTCTCTGAAGACCGGACTAGTTGATCGGGACATGCTCGACGAGAGTGAAGTCACCAATGTAGTGCCTGAAGGCAAGCGAGTGATTGGCTCAGTGGGCGGTGTGGAAGCTACTTCTCCTGGATATGTTGACTGTGTACCAGTGGATATACTCATCGACTCCGGAGCAGTGGTGAGCTTGATCGACCGTAAAGTGCTCAGACGGATTGGGCGAGCTAAGGACCCACTGCGACCGTATGATGGAAACTTGAACGGAGTGTCGGGTCACCAACTCAAGATACGTGGTGTAGCGGACCTTCCCCTTCAACTCGGGTCAGTGGAGATTGTCCGACCTTTTGTAGTAGTCGAACACATGTACGTAGATGTGATACTTGGGACCGACTCACTCCGTCAGTTCCGAGCCGTCGTTGACTTAGACACTAGTACAGTGACTCTGAAGGACACGGGTGAAGTGTTCTCATTGGGCACTCCGAGAGTTGAAGAAGTGTACTCCGCCAGAGTGAGTTCGACTATTCGCATTTGTTCGGGTGGTCAGGCCCTAGTGGTGTCTGAAGTCCGAGGTCAAGCAAGTGACGGGCAAACTGTGCTGGTTGAGGGTGTCCCCGGACTGGACGGGACCGTACGAGTGGCCCGAACTCTCTGTACTATGAACCAAGGAAAACTACTAGTTGAAGTCTGCAATGCCTCCTCTGAAGAACTGAGCATCAAGAAAGGCACTCTAGTAGCGGCTGCTACGGTGGTGCCGGAGTCAGCTTTCGAGTTTGAGTCCCAAGCGACTCCTCTACTAAGTAGTGACTCGAGACCCACCGAGTCTACGAGAACTGCTGACGAGGACTGGGTACACTCTGTAGAGAGCTCTTTGGTGCTACCATGGACTCGTCTCGCCACTCCATGCTGAACCTTGAAAATGCTGATGAGATCGCAGTCGACTTCACCGATTCGAAGTTGAGTGAGGAACAGAGGAGACTGTTCCGGCAGACACTCGGGTCTTTTAGAGACTTGTTTGTTGAGACTTCCATGAAACGTGGTCGAACTCACCTACTCGAGTTCGAGATAGACACTGGAGATCACCCCCCTATCAAGCAGCGACCCTACCGCGTTTCCAAAGCTGAAGGCGATGTCATGGAAGCCGAAGTGCAACAGTATCTGGACCTGGGTCTCATCCGACCCTCGAGTAGTCCTTGGGCTAGTCCAGTCCTGATGATCCGCAAACCTGATGGGGGTATCCGTTTCTGTATCGACTACCGACGACTAAACGCAGTGACTATCAAGGACTGTTATCCGATGCCGCTTATCGATGACATCCTGGACGTGTTAGGGAACGCAAAGCTCTTCTCGACTATGGACATTGCCTCGGGATATTGGAACGTGCCGATGACTGCCGGGAGTGTCGGGAAGACGGCCTTCGCTTGCAAGTTCGGACTGTTCGAGTGGTTAGTCATGCCATTTGGACTGTGCAATGCAGTGCCTGCTTTTGAGCGACTTATGGAAGGAGTGCTAGTTGACTTGAAATGGCGGACTTGTTTAGTCTACTTGGACGACTGTGTGGTATTCAGTGACGACTTCCCGACTCACCTTGGGCGACTTCGGCAAGTGCTGGAGCTGTTCAGGACTGCCGGTTTTAAACTCAGAATGAAGAAGTGCAAGCGGGGTCGCGACCAAGTGGCCTTCCTCGGTCACATAGTCCCTCCCTCTGGTATACTTCCTAATCCTCAGAAGGTGAAGGCAGTCATGAATGTCGAGCGACCTAGTGATCTCCGTGCAGTCCGTGCGTTCCTGGGTTTGACTAGTTACTTTCGGAGGTACATCCCTGGGTATGCAGCTATCTCTGCACTTATTGAGAAGTTGAAAGCCAAGGGTGTCCATTTCGAGTGGAGTCCCGACTGCGAGTCCGCTTTCGTACAACTGAAGCGTAAGCTGGTCGAACCCCCTATTTTAGTCTACCCCACCTTCAACAAACGGTTTGAGCTCTACGAAGAGTCTTCGAAGTTGGCAGTGGGTGCCTGCTTGATGCAATAAGTCGCGGGTCGTGACCGAGCTATCGCCTACGCTAGTAAGTTGCTAGTCGGATCAGAGAAGAACTGGATTAACAACCAAGATGGCACTTCGGAGATCGAGTGCTGGGGAATCGTGTGGGCGACTCGCAAGTTCAGGTGCTACCTCGACCGTTGCAAGTTCGACCTCTACACCGACCACAAAGCTCTACTATAGGTGTTCAGTGACGCGAACAGGACTAACAACGCTAAACTAGCCCGGTGGGCGACAGAGTTGTCCCAGCTACGGTTCAAAGTGTATCACCGGCCTGGCACTTCTATGGGACACGTTGATGGACTCTCTAGACTACATGCAGTGACTGTAAACGCTGTTACTATGGCCGATCTACTGAACGAGGCCAACGAGGAAGAACCTACTTCGGTCCTGGTCGGGGAGGGAGGGACTGAGTTCGCAGCTGAAGAAGTCGCTGAAACTACTCCTACTGCCGTCGAAGGGAGTGATCAAGTCCTGGTCGAGGAGCGACTCCCCGACGAAGAACCTACTGCTGATCCTGCTACTCAAGTCCCGCCACCTATGGATACTCCCCTTGCCGAAGAACAACTGCTGATTTCTCCCATCAACGTGTTTGGACTGGACCAAGCCCACTTTAAGGAAGAGCAGAAACGCACCCCGTGGATACTCGCTATGATTGCCTTCCTAGAGAGTGGCGCCCTGGCACTGGATGCCTAACTGCGAGCGAAGGTGTTGTCCTTGACTCCCCACTACACTATGAAAAACGGGATCCTGATGAGGCGAGTTCACTTAAAAGGTAGAGCTGGCCCCGCCCGATCCCTGGAAGTGCCAGTGATCCCCATCACTTACGTTGCTACTGTACTACACCACTACCATGCCGATGTCTTCGCTGCTCACGTTGGAGTCACCAAGACCATAGACAAAGTGCGAAAGCATGCCTACTGGCATGGTTGGAAGAAGGATGTCGCTGAGTACATCCGCGAATGTACAGTCTGTGGGAGTGGCAAAGGTTACCGCCCGTGGCGAAATGGACTCATGCAGAAAATGCCGATTCAAGAACTGTCTGGTCCTTTTTCACTCCTAGTGGTGGATGCAGTTGGCCCTCTCGTGACTACTCAAAGAGGCAACAAGTTTATCCTAGTGTTTGCGGACTACTTCATCCGGTGGGTCGAAGCTTTTGCGGTCGAGCGTTTGGATTCTGTGACTTTCGTGGAGACTATGGTAAACGAAGTGATCTCGCGACATGGAGTGCCTGAAAAACTACTAAGTGATCAAGGGTCGAACTTTATCTCCGAGTTAGCACGGTCGCTGTACGAGACTCTGGGAATTAAGAAGTTGTTCGGAGCGGCTTACCACCCCCGAACTCAGGGACTCGTCGAACGCTTCAATGGGATCCTAATTGGAATGCTACGCATGTATATGAGCGAGTCCCAAGATGACTGGGACTTATATCTACCTAGAATACTCTTCGCTTATCGGACTTCCTACCATGAAGCCCTTGGTGACTCTCCGCTCTTCAGTGTGTATGGCCATGACCCCGTGTTACCTCTCGACTTAGCGTTCCTGAACGCCTCTTCACAGTGGAAGAGTAATGAAGTTGCCACTTACCGGCATCGACTCTACCTATCACTACGCGACACTCGTCGACTAGTAGAGAAGTAGAGAGGCAACTACTTAAAGCCCAGAGTCGCCACGGACAGCGACTCCAAAACCAAGTAGCTGTGAAGTTTGGGGAAGGTGATGCAGTTTGGGTCTACCAGTATTTCCGAGCTCGCCGCGGGGAGAGGACTTCGAAGAAGTTGGCTTTCTCCTGGCACGGTCCCTACCGGATAGTCGGCACTGTCGGCGAGAATGCCTGCCGAGTCGCCATCCCGTCGCACCCCAACCGAGTAGTCACAATCAACGTTAACAGACTCAAACCTTTCCAGGGTCGCTGAAGCCGACCCTACCCCACCAAGATACCCGAAGGCATCGAAACTACCACGGGAGAAGACGACGATGGTACACTCGCCGAAGAAGACTTACCTTCGACTAGTTATGTGGAGCGACTAGTCATTGGATCCGAAGACACTGCCTTTTCAGGCGCGAGTCTTCCTGTTGTCGACGTACTCGCTCGAAGGAGAAAGGCTGGTGGGTTGCAGTATCTTGTACTACTTGCTACTTACGAAACGAGCTGGCTGCCGGCGACTTCTCTGTGTCCCGATTTCGACGTGCTGATTACCGCGTTTGAAAATACTAGACAAAGGGAGCAGGGACTCCCTCAGCTTCGTCGTAGTGCTCGACTGGTTGACGCCAATGCGACGGTCGACGAAGACGAACTATTCTTTTAGGTGACGGGTCGGACTCGTGAAGGTGGAAGCGACTTCCCTTGACCATGATCCCGACAGCAAGAGTGCTCGAGTTGAGCACTCCTCTCTATATTTTCTTTCAACTACATTGGGCGGTACGGTGACTGCCCCTGCGTGATTCTGTGAACTTCCGACTACTGGCTAATTGTGAACACCCTCGACTACATGATGACTTTCCGGCTACTGCTAAGACACTAAGCGGATTACGACTACTGAATACTTGGACTTAGCTGCTGGATGACGACTTACTACTACTGAAGTGTCTGCTGGTTACTTGGAAACTATCAAATACGCTATGACTACCCTCCTTTCTAGTGACTCTCCGCCGGCTTGTGAATCTCGTACTTTTGACAAATTTTCGCTAGGTGAAGCTGCTGAGCTACTTAATATGATACGGTGCTGTGGAAGGACTCTACTACTTGGAGAATCAACGACTTACTGGCCAAGGAGTGAAAGTGAAACAAGTAAGTGATTTGAGTTACGCGACTAAATCCAGGGGGCCATACGAATTGATACGAACTGTCATCCTACTTCGAAGTAACTACCTCAAGGCCCTGCTACTCCTTCTCGTTGGCGCCAACTATGCTGGTGCAGGCGGCTTCTCTCCTTCAACGTCGACCTCCTCGACGTTGCTCTCGCCTTCGGACTCACTATCCCCAATCTCCTTCTTTCCTCGAGTTCCTTGCAGCGGCGTGGCTATCTCGGCAGTGTGGCTACCGTCCGGTCGAAGCCAGCGAGTGTACCCCGGCACGCTTTCCTCCTTGGCACTGAATTGTGGAATGAATGAAGGCTTGTAGTTACCGGCCTTGACCTTCTCCTTTATCTCTTTCTCCTTCTTCTCGATGCGACCACTGTGGATCAACTTGTACCAGACTCCTGAAAAACGATCACCCACCCATCGTTCCTTGTCGGGATCTTCCTTTGAGCAAACGTCCCTACGGATTAAAGCCAAAGCTTCATCTGTCAAGCGGTTCTCATGCTTCTGGTCGGGATCCAAGGCGTTGGTGGAAACCAACAAATAATGTAATGTTGCGAAACCCTCTCTGGTCTAGCTGGAAGGGTTTCAGGGCTCCTCTCACGCGAGAGTGATACGCTTCCCGGTCTTGAGAATACAGGCCCGTGAGGTTCTGCATGGTTGGGCCTTCATACTTGTTCGCGTCCGGGGCGTTTTTGCTTGGCTGTCCTCCCATCCACATCAGTAAACGGTCGGATTCGACTCCCTCGAAGAGTCGCAAGACCTCATAGTAGCCCCAGTTTTCGATGCAGTGACTGAGGAACTTGAGTCGCTCAGTGCAAGCCAACTGTTTCCAGCGACGTTGCTGACCCCGAGCTGAAATACTCCATAGTGGGACATGGAGCTGCCACTCGAAGAAACGACTGCGGTTCGCCATCCGGAAACGCCAATGCGCCGTGTGTAGGTCTTGGTTCTCCAGAGGATCGTACCACACCTTGGAGTGTTCCCACGGGTACGCAAGCTCAAAGCAGAACTTGCCCATATTGGAGGCCCGACGATAGATGGCTTCCACATCGGCAGCGATCCTGGCTGGCGTGTTATCGGCGAGCACGAGAGGACTGAAGTCGGTCTCGGGTGGAGTAACGTCGGTGTCCTCTGACTCTTTCCTTTTCTTCGGCTCCTTGGATGCCTTGGGGGACGGTTTCCGCTTGCCCAGCGCTGAGGAAGGTTTGTCCTTGCCCAAAGCTAGTAGAGCTGCGCCGGTAGCCGCCTCAACTGGTGTCGTTTTCCCTTTCTTCTTAGGAGCCTTGTGCTCTAGAGTTGTCACAGCGATGGGAGGAGCCTTGCCACGAATCACTGGTGCCGAGTTGATCTGCGGGTTCGGGAGGTCGTGAGTGTCCGAAAACCTATCATGGACATAAGCGTTCGTGGCCTCGCGTTGCGCCGACGGTTTGGGTAGCAAAATCACTGGGTCTGTGAAGGCCGAGTCCTTGTCGTCAGTGTCGTCAAGGATTACCAAGGCGATCTGGTCCAAGACGAAAAGGCCTGAAGAACCTTCATTAACGGACAATCTCTCTCTCATGGCTGTCCAGAATTCTCGCTGTGCCTGTTTCTTGATTTTCCTCTCGGACGACGTTACCCCAGGGACGATAATCGCCGCGATCTGCTTCACGATCTCGTCGTTCAGAGACCCGGTAGTGGACGCAGCGGCGGAGGGCGAAGCGGGACGAGGAGTGCCGGGGGCTAACTTGTTGGCTCCCATAGTGTGGCCGGGAGTGGAGACTGTGGCTGGCGGTCCAGGTGTTGGCGGTGCGGACAATTGAAGAGTGAGAGCCACTCGTTGGTGGTGCGAGCGACAATACTGTCCCCCGCGTGCGTGAGTTCCCCCGAAGAACTTTGCCCTGGGACCTGGCGATGCACTGGGACGAGGCGTACGTGTTCTCGGGTAATCTCCGCGAAAGACCGCAGGTATTGACTGGAACTGCTCGGAGGAATTTCTTGATTTTTTCTCTATACAAAAGTCAAGAGTGAGCTCTCCGACTCCATATCAAGTCGAGCCCTTTGTCTGACTTGGCCTGGAGCTGAGTGACTACTCCTACCATTTCCTCTTTGGACTCATCCGAATCAAGTGACTCATTGTGTCTCTAACCTGCGACTCCTACCCGACTTCGCCATGTACGAGCTGCTACTGTCTGCGTACGAGAACTACTTCCGTCTCGAGCTACTCCCTGCTGACCTAACGACTGTGCTACACTGGGTACTGATGTCGCGAAGTCGGTGAAAACTTTGGTCGCGGAGCAGGTGGCGTATAGTGAACCCGGTTATACGACTACTGAAAGGATTTCAGAGCCGTACTACGTAGGTGGGCGTGTGGTACCTTGTGGTATCCCTGTGGGTTCGTTGTCTTGGGAATATGACCCTCGCCGGAGTCTGAAGTTCAAAGTGAAGAGAAGTTGTGTTCCCTTGGAGTCTGGTGTCGGGGTTCAGGAAGTCCTTCCAGGAGCGTTTGGGAATCGGAGTTTCTGGAAACCAAGTAGGTTACCAGAAAGTTGGTGGTCGGAAAGAGGTTAATATACCAGAGGGAGTCTGCTATCGGTGTCTGAATATCATAAATCCAGAACCGAGATACTTGACCCTCAGAGACAAACAACAAATATACAGAGTTGAGGAATATACAAATATATACAGCCGTTCTTATTCTTTCTGGGCCCTTGAACGGTGGGCTAATACGCCAGGTCAACTAGGGACTCGTTACCAGACACCTGGTCTGTCTGGTATCCCTGTCACGTTCGCGCATCACCCTCTAATATAGAGGGAAAATATAAACCAATACAATCAGCTATATATAACAGTCTACCTTGCACCCTGGAAACGACTGTCTAGTTTCCAGAGCCTGTCCAAACGAGCAATATGAAATGGGCTACCGCTAGAGACAAAACAAACGGCCCAACTAGGATATGGAATAGGCGGGTCCTCTCAGGTCTCTACGTTACCTGATCTCCACCTAAGGGAACTGAATTTGGTGGAGATCACACGGCGTACGTCCTCGACGCAGTGGCTTGGATACCTCTCAAGCGGACTTGTGCAGTAGCAAGCAAATTGAACTCTGTTTATCGTTTTGTGGCGAAGTGGTTCTGCGAAATCGCAAGATCGCAGGAGTCCTCTTGCACACTGCGCCCAAACTGCCGACTAACGGAGGGGGTACTCCGATCTTCCATGAAGTTACTTGATCTCACCTTGTGTACCCGTCGGTGGGACTAGATCGCTCCTCGGGTGATCTCGATTAGACGCGCTTGTTGTCGATCTTGCTGTCTGACAGGACAGCGGGATAGGTGGCAGCAGCGGGGATACTTCTACTCGCTGTGCCGTGTAGTTACCGAGCTTCGATCTTGGTTGTACTTGGTCGATCTTGCTCTGACCAGTGTCGATCTTAGCTCGGGGGGTCTTGTGGTCGGTGTGTGACCTTTATCCAATAGCTTCCAATACGTGCTTGCCGCTTCCTATAGCGGGGTCTTGAGATTTGAGGGTTGACGAACGTCCAGCCAAGCAATCTGGGCGTAGGGGTTCTACTCAATGTCGATCTTGATCCTGCGTGACGTCGGGAGGGCCAATCTTATATATCCCTACCCGGAATTGCGAAGAAGAAGGAAGACTTGTGTAGTAGAAGGTAAAAACAACTCTGAATTAATGGTTATTATCCTATGCTTCCCATCTGCGGCTATCTATATTGCACTGGCTTCCTAAAACCCATAATAAAGTTAAGATCGATATTTACCTGTCAGGATCGATATCGCGTGGGTACAATCGTCTTGGGCAGGGATGATGGCACACGCATTCACTTGGTCATTATAGTGAATGTCACTATATCGAGGATCACCATAGAGAGGAGTTACTCGCGACCTTGATTGACGGGACAAGATTGAAGTCGGAAAACTTATTATCCACTTCACCACAGTTTTATCTTTCTCATAACTCTCATATATCTCTGGTGTACCTCTTCTTCTTGTCTTCTTTGGCGTTCTTGATGCAGTCAGTCTTCGTATCTCAGGTACACTTGGTTCTTGTATGCCACCAGGTATCTTGACTTGGTTTCAGTATACAGTCAGTGCAGCAGATCTCGATGGGTTGATAGGTAGAGGCGTCATTACGGGGGATGTGCAGGTCAGGCATCACTTGATTGCGTGACTTGAACTTGGTTTCACTTGGTTTCAGTATGGTCTTGAATCTTCGTTGATTTCAGAGTCTGGTATCCGGGTTTTCAGAGTCTGAAATCACTTTGGTTTTCAAAGTCTTGGTCATTCAGAGTGGGGAATACCAGAGTCTTGAGCGGAATATCATAGTACGGAGCACCAATGCTTCAACGTACGCGAAGTTCTTGAGGGTTGCGCGGGTGCGCGGGTGCGCGACGTCCGGCGCGCGATACTTGGTCTCTGCGGGTAAGTAGTGTAGATCCTTGAACCATCATCGTCGCGCTGGACGGTAACGGGATGAGGTCTCTCAGAGATACGTTCTTCTGAGAGACTTTCGGCCAGGAATTAGGCACTCATCGTCGGGGAAAGTCCGGTGACCAGACAGAGTGTATTTGACCTTCAGAGTTGTGCACACTCTGAAGTACACTTCTGGTCCATTGGACCCCTTTACAGTCAGGCGAAGGTTCGTCTAAAATCTTCCACAGATGTCGCACGGGTGCAGCTGCGTCCCAGCCCCCCTTTCTCTCATAACGCATAATATAACCAATCACATCGTAACGTAATATCCACCTGTCGCTCGAAAATCGGAAATAGCATCATGTCACTGACGTCTTCAGTCCGGGGAGTTGTCTGGTCATTGATAACTCAAGTGTAGACGGTGGTGTCTGTGAACTCGTCAATGACTGTCAACTTCGTAACTCGCTACCAAGAAGTTCTTCGTGACCCGGGGCTCAACTAGCTTGCTGGGCCTTCCTATGCTTTCGCCCTGTGGAATGCTTTCTTTGCCGTCCCTGTGCAAGTACTCGAGGAGGGTGAGGCAGAGTATGGACAATATGGGGTAATGCTGCGAAGTTGGTGGACTGCCCTGCTGGTCACTTTCGGCGACTACCTTCCTGATTTGAGCAAGCGCTCAGGGCATTCCTACTTGACTTACTCGCGGGCGACGTGGGAGGCTTGGGCCACCGTCTGCCAGCGGGTTGTAGCAGTGGTCAAGGGCTTCTGCTGGCTCGTTCTGTTGGTACTCTCTCTGGCCATTCATGTGCCCATGATGCTGTTCGACTTGCTGGAGTTCCTGGCGCTTGGAACGACTGGTTTGGTCGCCGTGCTAGTGATGACTAACTTGCTCAATCAAATGTTCGAGTGGACTCGCTGGCTAACCCCTGCTACTGGCGTGATAATAGTGGTCGGGATTGTCACTCACGGATGGCATTTTGGTCAAGGAAATGGTCATCTCGAGGATGCTACTCCTCGGGTAGTAGTGAAGAAGGCTCTCAAGTCTGTACGCCGCGAAGTGAGTCGGTGTAATCGTCGGGAGGCGGCTTGCCTCGCTAGCCTCAAGGGACCCGCAAGTCGCTCCGCCGCAATTAATCGTCCTACGGCTACTCCTCTCGAAAGGAAGAACTCAGTACCTTCGTGTCGACCCTCACCTGAAGCTCCTACGACTACTTCTTCACCAACTACCTGTTCTCCTGATGTCCAGTCGGACGAAGCCGCCTTCGTCCTCAGTACTGAAGAGCAGCGTGTTGTGCAATGCCTCCGCGACATGGAACACGACCGTGCCGACCGAGGACGCTCGACTTATGGTCGGGGGGGGGTTGTCCCGTGCCCGCGAATGGGACCCTCGAACCAGCGTGTTCGGCTGTGCTCCATGCCTCGGGGCCTTGTCATTCGTCGTACTCGCCATGTTGCGACCACTTGGCGTAGTACACTGTCCGAGGTCCACTCTTGGTTGCGTCCCCGTTTTTCTCACCAGAGCGGTCTATCAATGTCCTCCCACGAGTGTCGTGCGGAGGGAGGACACCTCCAAAGACTCCTGCCCAACTGTATCGACAGGGAGTCATCCCTACAAGTGTGCATTGGAGCTAAAGTGAGCTCCCTATATAACTAGTCTGTCGTGATTTTACCTGCTAAGAAGAACAACAACAACAAGTTACTTACATTTGTTTAAGTTAGTCTTTAAGCTCCGTGCCCGGACCTGCACTCACATAACAGCCCGCTAGTACCCGATCCTTAGCTAGGTCACGACACAAGGCATCTGGGAAGCGGCGCAAGCACAGGCCCAGGAGTGGCTACACCAACTTGGTGTCGGACGTTCGCGCGGCGCACCCCGCGTATCTAAAACGAATACTCACAGAAGTATATCTACCTCTAAAGGCGGTACCCTTTCTAGGGTACCCCTTCATGTAACCCCCTTACACTTCCTCAAGCAAGGTGCTCGTGTGACCCCGTCACATCGTCCATGTTGCCCGTGTTATATGAGTTTTTTCTGATATAGGTACATTCCAAAGGAGAGTATTTTCATTGTGTACTGTTAACATGAATTGCATGCTTGTACCTTTTTTTCCGCGTGGAAAAATATCCGTAATTTACAATGGACTACTACAGTAGTATTATTAATAATAGACATGACCATGCATAGGCATTTTCCATGTTTCCCGTAACCTATCCCCCAGAAAACATGGGCTGCAACACGATTCACTTCTCTTAAGTGCTTTCTGTACCGTCGCATTTCTTAATAACGCTTTATTATCGATTTCTTGCTGTTGTTTCCGTCTCCAAGGAACGTCACTGGAGACTACCATTCTGCTTCATGCAATTTGACGACTACGCAATGACATTTACTTAGGGGAAACACAAGTAGTTGCCCCCAACGATTGGCAACCTGCAATCTTCCTTTCCAAGTCAATGCCACCGCTTGGCCAGAATTAAAATACTGGTTTTATTTTTTGTTTGCATTTGGTCACTGAACTAGAGGGGATATTGTTGAGTTACTGAGAAATAGACTACTGTCGATGACTACTGTCGATGACTACTGTCGATGTTGAGGAAAACTACCCTTCTTCTCTTCCTCATCGGCGTGCTCTGACTGACACAACGTAAAACAGTCACCACAAACATGAACTTGCTTCGTGTCCGGCGGTACATGCGGTTTTCTGCCAGAATGCTCACCACAGACCGAATAGCTGCATTTTCGATAATGATGGTGCGATCGAATAGGCTTGGTGAATGAACACCGACATATTTTTCAGAAGGAGATGGGCAAACGATTCAGCGCTGCTTTGATTCGAGTCTCACTCGGGTTTTCGAGGCAAATAATGATGAGTTGGCCAATGAGATGATCCACCTGTTCATGCCCGTCTCTCAAGGATCTGACAAGATCCTGCCTCGAGTGGTACTTGGTAATGTCGATATCCGCCAGTTGCGCCAACGTCGTTCCCAAACATGTCCAATCAAGGAGCTCCGAGCCTTGCCATTTAGCCACATCCAAGCAAAATTGATCGGTGACCTCGACAATGGGATCCCCGAGTCTCACCGCACCCCCAAAATCAACCAGCGTGGCGCCACCTTGTTCCCCAGAATGAAGCATAATATTCGCTGGTTTCAAATCAGCGAAACAATACTTCTTCGAATGAATATGACAAAGTGCTTCGAAGCAATCGTGCGCAATGGTGATCAATGCTCGAAGCTCTATTGGAGACTGTTGCGTGAGCAAGTCAGCAGCACACCGAGCAAAGAACGGCATCACGATAATATGCCGCTGCTCGTTTTCGGCATTCCCAATGGAAAATGACTTGAGAAACTGAATAATATTCGTGTGACTTCCCAATGCACAATTGACATCAACTTCTCTCTGAAACACTTGCTTGTACATCTCACCATATCGCAACGGTTCCGACATCCCTACATTTTCCGACAAGTAGGCAATTGGTCAAAGCCAGGGCAAAATCGGAAATAGTGTAAATCGGAAATTAGAAAATGTGTACGGTAGAGTAGGTCTAGGGAGAACTTCTAGTCAGCTTTCATGCGGTGCTCACTGCCGTGAGGAAATCGCCTCTAGAGGCCTCTGGGCCGAGAAAAACGACATTTTGTGTATTGATGCATTTTGGCCCCGGAGCAGTGTGCACCGTAGCCGGCAAATTCATAAGTGAGGCAGGCACCCATACAGGGGGGCCACAATTAAAAGCAGTTCAGCAACAGCTATCTCCTCCACTGCCTGTCATTGGTCAGTGTATTGACCAATCAGGAGCTGTAACAGTGGCGAGTGTTGATAGGTTCAACTACAGCCAATAAGCATTCGACACCTGTTCCAGCAAAACTTTTGGTGGCTGGCAGTTGCCGACACGCGGCGCGCGGCTTCAGTCTGCTTTTATTCATAGCTCGCGATAAAGTCTCCGATTCTGACTCCGATCATCGACAGCCTCGACAGCTGACCAGCCGGTTAACCGCAGCCTCCCCCCTCAACACCGTAGCTCAATGGCTAGAGCGCAGGGCTTCGGCCCTGAGGTGCCTGTTCAATTCGGGCCGGTGTTATCGTTAAGATGAGTGTGTGCTGTGGTAGCGGTTGTGCCACGCTGGGCCAAGGGACAGCCGCGCATTGACTGCTGCTATGGCGGACTTCGCCGTGCCTCGATCTGCTACGACCTCGTGTATGCCGTGCTGTGCCTTCCTCGTTCTGCTGTTGCGCGTCGCTTTGTGTAGAGGCAGCTGTGTTGAGTGGGCTCCTGCGCGGATCTCGGTGGCGATACCGCGCGCTGCTAGTACATCGTGCTGCAGGACTGCTTGGATATGTGACTAATATGTATTATCTAACTGCCTTACACATGGCCTACCACGTTAAGAATGTCTTGAGTGTCCGCAGGTGCAGGGTCAGTGATGCTTCCGATGGCGAGGAGTCTCTTGTGGGCTGCGATGCGCTCATCCAAGACGCCACTCTTGTGGAGGGGACGCAGAGCGCGCAGTACACTACCAGCGCCCTTCACGTTGATGTTCTGCGACTTCAGGAAGCCCAGCACGGCATCTTCAGCGCGGCGGCCAGCGTCCAAGACTTGATCCTTGTAGTCGCCAGCCGTGGGGACAAGCGTGAAGCCGTCTTCGAGGAAGATCTTCATGAAGGCGACGACGTGGCGAGATTCGGACTTCTTTTGGCGGTCAGAGCAGTCCCAGACGCGCGGAACACGGGTGTACCATTCGTACCATGCAGCCGACAGGTGGGTAGCTTGCTTCTTCCTCCGTTTTGGCTTCGGTTCTTGATCTAACGATTCTTTTGCTTGGTCTTCTCCAGCCGGTCCACGTGGCTCCTTAGATTTCAGCAGAGCCGCCTCGACAATCGTTAAGCGCGCAGCTAGGGCCTTGTTTGAAGTTATAAGCTCATGAATGACAGCTAGAAGGTGCTCGTGGCTTGGACAGTGGTGTTGGCTAGTGTCTTGTGTTTGGGTTTGTCCTTGAGCAGGTGGAGTGGCTTCGTTGCCAAGCGCGACTGACCACGCAAGCATGTCGCCGACTGGAATGTCCGCGGCACGCAAGCACTCTTCCACGCGCGTGACGATGGGGGCATTGGGTGAGAGCTCCTTGAGCTGCGGGTAGTAACGGATGAGGTACGCCGTGAGGACACTGAGGACCTTGGTGCTTACATTTAGACGTTGTTGCTTGAGGCTTGTACAGGAATTGAACAGGAAGCTCTGCAGGCGGCCAAGGCGTTCTTGACTAGCGTGGTCAAGCGTCGCGACGTCGATAATCGCTGGAACGTCGTCAGCAGCCCACCCACTCAAGACACGAGCCACCTTCCTGTCCTCGCGCGCCGTGTTGGTGATATAGGCGAAGGCCTTGTTCGTCTTCGTCATATCCCAAGCACCGCGATCAAAAATCCACTGGGCGGCTAGGCGGTCGTCTCCGTTCGCGTGCTGGGCCCCTCCACGCCTGAAGGAGTGCGAGGTCAGGTCAGGGGTGGCTCCTGCCGGCTCGGCTACGCGCTTGAGCATCCTGTTCACGTACGCCTGCACGCTATCTTCTCCGCGCTTGACCTCTCCAGTGCGTGCCTCGGCCTGGGATGGTGGTGCTTCTTGTGTGTCTGGACAGGTTTCTGGCGGCGGAACAGCAGGTGCGTTGCTGGGCTCGAGCATTGAAGGCAGGGACGACTCAACAGCCGCGGGAGGCGACTCCGTCGGGACCACAGCGACGTCGAGCGAGGCGGGTTCAGCTTCCAGCAGCTCCTGTAGCGGCGCGCCTTCATCAAGTGGCGCGGCGACCTCCGCTACGAGATCGGGCAACTGGGCAAGGAGTGCCGCGCATGGAGCGTCCTGTGTCGCTAGCGCTACAGCTAGAGCGTGCAAGGGGCACGTCAGGAAGTCGCTCTTGTCCGGTATCAAGGTAAGACCCTGCTCTTCTGACGTCTTGACGCGTAGCAGCCGCAGGTAAAAGGTGCCGTCTGCCGATACAGACACGTGCTGCTTCTGGATGTAGCCTAGGTCCGAAGACCGGCCAAAGCAGTGCCACATCAAGCACGCTAGTGCTGCGTCTTGGTAGTCGGCGTGCACGCGTGCTGTGCTGTACACGTAACGAACTAAAGACTGTAAATCTTCCTTAGTACAAGGAGGAGCCTTGTTAATCAAACCACCTTTTTCTCGTTTCATGCAATACTTATCTAAAGTCTTCCCTTGCTTTAGCAAGATCAACTCAGTAGGTACTCGTAAGTGTGGATACTTGTCAAATAGCCACAACTTAACATTTCTATGATACGATGTCGCCGTGTTGCGCGCTAACTTACCTTTCTTACCTTCGTTGGTTGCGAGGTAGAAGCCAAACCGGTCCATCGTCGCCGCTAAGCGTTTGCCGGACGCATCCAGGAGAATGCTAGCCTCGACAAACTCCAGGCTAACCTTCTCCTCCTCCAACATCCGTTTGAATGCGGCGACGGCAGTATTCCGCGCCTTCTGGGTGTTCGTAGGAACGAAGGCAGCCAAGCTCATGGCGCTTCGTCTATGGCTTTTCAATTGTTTTGTCAAACCAAGAGCTCTCGTACTGCTTATCCTATCCACCAACCGGCTTCCTACTTTAGGAAAAAGCCTAGTTGTCAGAACTATGAAAATATTTTTAAAATATGTAAACTACTTGACATCTGTATGTACATATTCATATTACGGTGGGGATTCCGACAAATATTTGTCGGAAAGTGTCGGAACCGGAAACCTACCCCTAATATCTCCTATTTGTTAAAACCGCACTATTGTAGCGCCGGGATTGGCCAAAAAGACAACGGCATGGGCCCAGTCACAATCCTGCGAATCTCTCTGTCGGAAAGACCACTATATTCATCCATACACTTTCGCAACCAAAATTCCACCAAATCTGGAATACGCATAGTAGAAGGCAGATTTCGCTTGACCTTGACTCAAATTGAGCGGACCATCCAGTAGAACCCCTTCACGGATTCTAATGGCATTTCGCGTCGCAGACTTGATCGCTGATCGAGCACTTGTACGGATCTGAAGCGCTTCTGCGGACGTCAGAGCGGGCGACTGTAAGAATCTATACCTTGCCAGGTCGTTGTTAAATAAATAATACAGTTCTCTAGTGGCGAACTGCACTTGGACCCGGTTCAGATTACCGCGAACTTCCACAGCAAATGCGGGCAAAGGCACTTGCACAACTAGTGTCATCGTCTCATCAATATGAGCCAACGAATCCTGTGGAGCCAACGCCACACCGTTCACACCGTTCACCCCGTTCGTGAAGACAGTGAGGTCGGACGCAGCTATCCCTTCAAGATAGCTGTCTTTGAACTCCTCCTTCACTGCCTTTCGCAAACTGGCAGCCAATGCATCGTCCGGCAGTGTCACATAGTCGACTGACGTTAACATGTTGCCATCTTCATCCACCAGCTCGAACCAAATCCGCTTCATCTTCTCTTCGACGTAGCAAATTCGAGAATGCAGCAAGGAAGGAAAAAATAACCTTAGTTGAGGTTTAATGCGAAATTACTAGAGTTGAGCGAACGTAGTGGATTACTCACTTGAGTGAACGTCCAACACCGTTTTGGACAAAACCCTCCGTCAGGCAGCCTAATAATGTCTGCCAGAGTATTGAGGATGTCGTAGTGCTCGGTAGCGTCTTCGATCTTCAGTCCCACAGCATTTCCTGCATGACTTGAATGGCGCGTGACTTATGATGGTGTAATGCGTGATGAACAACGGTGTTTCTCGCTCTCCGTTAGTCACTTGTCCTGTCTGGTTGTTGGTTTTATTTACGAGCAAGTCCCAAAAAATTGAAAACTTACATCATCATGTGCACTCCGATTGAATCCTCGATGTTCAAAGCCCTTCCATTGATCGTGGGAGATTTTATAGTGATATTCTGCCAGATCCATGACCTTGTGGTTATCCCACATAGTATCGAAACCATGTGAAGGCAAAAACACGTCCCAGTTGTCAAGGCTAATAGAAGAGCAGTTGACGTATGCCAGAAAGTCCAGTGTCCTCTTTGTCTTCTATGATGCCAGTGTCACGGCGCTATAATACGGAATCTGTGGGAACAACGCGCTCTCAAAGGGACGACTCATAGAATTACTTGCCCAAAGATTGCGAAGAGCAACACCGCATTTCGTCCACCTGTCGACATTCAGCCCAATGGTCAGGTCGATGTTCTTGAACATATTGGATGGACCGTTCTTTCCCCATCTAGCGTGAATCTCGGAACCGAAAAGACTCGATTCCAATGATGAGAACGCTGGGCGGGTTGTCGTCTTCAATGTCAAAGGCAACATTGCCGCGGAAATCTGTAGTGAGACGGTAAGGCGAAGCGTTCCGACAAGCTTGCCCCTCTCAGTTGGGTGAATGTACATCTCCATCCAAGGCAGGTCACCGTTTACATTCACAAATGTAGATTCTGTTGGTACAGCCTGCAAAGCGTGTCCAAACAACTCCTTTAGAGTCACGTTCAACGCCAAGTACGCGACCATAGGTGAGCTCGCCCCGACAAATATTGGTAGGCCCACCAGAGCTACGAAAACGATAGAGGCTTGTATCGCATGATTCAAAACGAATGTCCGACTTCCATCCAACGAGGATAGCTTGCTCTTCGTACCCTGTACTGCCGTGCCTTGACCTTCTTTTAGCGCTACCTCTTGATACTTTGCGCGCTTGAAAACCTTTCCAATGGCCTTTTGTTCCTGGAAATTAGCCATCAGGAGCGTCGGATTCCAGCAAGCGAGGTCAGCCCAGCTAACTCAAGACCGTGCCAGCGCAAAGAGAGTAGAAACAGTCACAAGAAGAGCTGCAACCGTGTAGCCTCTTTGGAACTCCTCGTTGATATCGGAGCAGCTCCGAGGTGATGTCGTTCCCTAATCAAAGTGGCCACGAGGTCTAACGTGAATCGCATGTCTCGGTGAGCACGAGCAGCATGTCCGCTACAAAAGGCGCCGTCACCTCTAAAGACAGGATCCATGACACCGTAAATTTTGCCAAACTCCCGACAACACGCACGACCAGTTCTCGGTTTGGAAGATCCCATCTCTCGATAGCCGCGAGTTTGAAAGTATCGAGCACCCACAACGCGCGTACTAAGTAGGTAACGCAGATGAAGTCCTCCATGAATCCAAGGCCTAACACCGCCACCTTGAAACTTGCTGTATAATCTCGAGGACTACCGTTCATCGTCGCTAATGATTTGAATGCGACGCATCCACTACCTGAGAAACAAAAGAGCGTGAAAGCGTAGACGAATAGCCATCCAAACCACGGGAGAGTGAAAAGATCTGCGATGTGGAGAACTTCAGTGGTTAGCCTTCTTCGTCTAGTTCCTGGGGACTCTAGGGTATCACTAAGGTCAAGGTCAAGTTGATCGTCGTCTGTATCGCGGTGATCACGAACACGACGTGGTATCGGTGAATTATCTTTGATCAAGCGCTGGGAGTCCTTCTTCAACTAGAGTCTGGGGAACTGAGCTCCTATATGTTTTGAGTACGGTCCTTGTAGTACACATTAACATACCGGGTCACAAGATGTCGGTTGTTCGTGGCAATCAACGTCTACGCTACGACAGTGTGACAGACGCCATGCTCCTCTACGATATCGAGATGGACCATGGTATGTTAGAAGATTTGTTGCCAAAGCTTCTGCCTGAAAAGGAAGCAGAATGGGAGACGTGGCGTGAAAATGGTCGGCGAATCTCTGCATACTTCACCAAGCGGTGGGACGAGAACTGTTTGCTTGCTGTCAACTGCACTGCATAAATCTGGCTAAACAATTTCAATAAGTATGTTGATCAACTCGCTGGCAAATTGCTTTCTGAAGTCAACAGTAACAACTTGTGTTGATGATACCTGTAATGTAACCTATAAGCTCTTTAACCAACGGTAGCTTTTGGACGTGTAGAAGCCACACAAGTGAACGTGATGAAGCCAAGCTACCAGTCACAATGTAATCGTACATTTTCTACTATCGTTGTTTCCCACAGTCCATGTTGTTGAATGGAGAGTCGCTGCTGGCAGTAGGCTAAAGTACTGTTGATATGGCGGCTAAAAGTTTATGCTACTCAAACTTGTATAACAGAGTAATACGTCCCAACAATTCGCCAAATAATTGCAACTCTAGTAAGAACGACAAGATGTCTTCCTTCCTTGCTGCATTCTCGAATTTGCTACGTCGAAGAGAAGATGAAGCGGATTTGGTTCGAGCTGGTGGATGAAGATGGCAACATGTTAACGTCAGTCGACTATGTGACACTGCCGGACGATGCATTGGCTGCCAGTTTGCGAAAGGCAGTGAAGGAGGAGTTCAAAGACAGCTATCTTGAAGGGATAGCTGCGTCCGACCTCACTGTCTTCACGAACGGGGTGAACGGTGTGAACGGTGTGGCGTTGGCTCCACAGGATTCGTTGGCTCATATTGATGAGACGATGACACTAGTTGTGCAAGTGCCTTTGCCCGCATTTGCTGTGGAAGTTCGCGGTAATCTGAACCGGGTCCAAGTGCAGTTCGCCACTAGAGAACTGTATTATTTATTTAACAACGACCTGGCAAGGTATAGATTCTTACAGTCGCCCGCTCTGACGTCCGCAGAAGCGCTTCAGATCCGTACAAGTGCTCGATCAGCGATCAAGTCTGCGACGCGAAATGCCATTAGAATCCGTGAAGGGGTTCTACTGGATGGTCCGCTCAATTTGAGTCAAGGTCAAGCGAAATCTGCCTTCTACTATGCGTATTCCAGATTTGGTGGAATTTTGGTTGCGAAAGTGTATGGTGAGATGTACAAGCAAGTGTTTCAGAGAGAAGTTGATGTCAATTGTGCATTGGGAAGTCACACGAATATTATTCAGTTTCTCAAGTCATTTTCCATTGGGAATGCCGAAAACGAGCAGCGGCATATTATCGTGATGCCGTTCTTTGCTCGGTGTGCTGCTGACTTGCTCACGCAACAGTCTCCAATAGAGCTTCGAGCATTGATCACCATTGCGCACGATTGCTTCGAAGCACTTTGTCATATTCATTCGAAGAAGTATTGTTTCGCTGATTTGAAACCAGCGAATATTATGCTTCATTCTGGGGAACAAGGTGGCGCCACGCTGGTTGATTTTGGGGGTGCGGTGAGACTCGGGGATCCCATTGTCGAGGTCACCGATCAATTTTGCTTGGATGTGGCTAAATGGCAAGGCTCGGAGCTCCTTGATTGGACATGTTTGGGAACGACGTTGGCGCAACTGGCGGATATCGACATTACCAAGTTCACAGTTCGTAGAACTGTGTATTATGTAGTAGATTTCTGACCACTACACGGGTTGTCTGTCACGCTTGCCAAAATACCGGTATTTCTACACAACTGACACACTAACTTTCAAAAGGGGACTGGAAGTCACAACCGGTATTGATACCGGTATCGATACCGATACCGATACTCTCACACCACTGCCACACCAATTTGATTTTACACAACTGACACACCACCGATGATGACACACGTCAGCGACGGTATTGACATTCACATTCGCATGCATTCACATCGAAAGGCCACAGGGGACGTCGACCAACTCCTCCCCCCCCCGCCTTGCATCGCCTCGCCTCAGCATTCGATAGGCGGGCTCATGAACACAGAAACTCAATCGGTGACGTGGATGGGCATCCCATTATTTGCATTGATGAGAAAAAACTTCAACTTGCTTTGATCGAGCTGCCCCATTGCTAGATCTAGCGAGGCGGTCAGTTCGGAATTGCTGGGCAAGCGGACGATGGGAAGCAGGAAAAGAAATCGCGACGACGGCGATGGAAGTGCTGATGAGTGCGACCTTTTAAAGCACCTGGATGATGCGCGTCAGCAGGAACTAGACCGCTGGAATCGAGACCGCTGCAAAGCTCGTCGACAGGATTCGGCTTTTGGGAGGACTGCAGGTCGTGAAGCAGGTGCTGATGGAATGCAGGACACCGAGCGTTGTGATGGCATTGTAGGCACCATACCGTCGGCTGCTCAAGTTTTCTGTGCGCTATGGAGACAAGTACATGACGAGTTAGTCCGCCAGAGTTCAGGTGAGACCTCGGAGCCTTTGCGTGCCTCAAATGCAGCGGCTGTGAATGGGGTGAACGGTGACCAAGACTGTACCAGTGATGATTCCGGTAGTGACGATCTACTTGCGCTCTTGGATGATGAACGGCGCAAGGAGTTACAACAATTGCGGCAACGACGCTGTCGAGCGAAGCGCAAAGCTTTGCAGGCGAGCACGACATCAATGAATAACGTTCACGCTGGCGAGGTTATGGATACTGGTGAAGGCGTAGGTGGCGCAGGTGGAGGCGGCGATCGAGTGCTGGATGTTGATGGACTTACGGGGAGCGGCTGCTGTGACTCGTTGTGTGGAGCCCGATGTCGAGGTAAGCGCAAAGGTGTGCAGGTGGACTCAATTTCTGTGGAAACTGTTGGCGCTGACGAGATTGTTGATGCCGAGGAAGGCGTAGATGGCGATGCTGAGAGTGGTGATCAAGTGCTGGATAGCGGTGAGCAAGAGCGGAGTAGTGGTCGTGACGCGTTGGGTCGACACTACCGTTGTGGAGGTAATTTCACTGCGGCGCAGGTCTGTACGTCGTCAATGGATTCCGTTAACGCTGACGATATAATGGATAGTGATGAACGCGTAGGCGATGCTGCAACAAGCGGTGATCAAGTGGAGATTTTGGATGATCGGAGACGCAAAAGGGGGCAGCGAGTACGCCGCCAATCTACCCGAGGCAGTTGTGTTGCGTACGAAAATGAGAGACCTCAAGTTAATTTTGACAATGAACTTAGCGTGGAAGAGAGAGAACGCTGCTTGAAAGGGCTCCGGCAGGCATTGAGCGCTGAAGGACTGGATGAGTGCGTGTGTATCGCATGTGACCGACTGGTGTTGCGGTGCGAATCGCAACGGGTGGATGGTACGGATATGTGCTACCTCGGCAAGATGCAGAAGGTCCTCAGAGTACACGAATCGGATCTGCCGCCGACAGCTCTGTTAGATCAGTATCGATGTCCAGAAAGCTTAATGGAGCTACAAGGTGCTTGGATTTCTCCTCGTGGATTAAAAACTTACACAGATGAGCATGGCTATCAACACATCTGGCTTACCGTTTGCAAAGAGTGTGATCGTTCAATTCAGCATGGACAGCTCCCTAAGTTTGCAATAGCAAACGGATTTTTTGTGGGGCGTCTTCCTCTCGATCTTCAGCAGCTTTCGGTCCCGGAACGATGTATGACTCAACTGGCAAACATCGTCGCGATGACTCGTGTAATGCGCGGAGGTCTCCATCGTTGCATACGATCTCACTGTATTGCTTTCGACTGCACTCCAGGGCCTCCTGTGTCACTACTTCCACGATCACTGGAAACAGTTGAGTCGTATCGAGTAGTTATGGTTGGGGAGTTTACGGCAGCGCAGGTGGAGGAAGTACGCAAGATGCACCGTGTTCGAAACAAACAGGTTCGAGATGCGTTTTCATTTTACAAAATAAACAACCACCTTTACGCAAGCATTGCTGAAGATGAGGTTGTCACTAGCAGTGAGTACACGGATGCTCGTGTGGAAAGGGCGTTTGTCGAATACGTGGCTGATCCTGGTGGTAGACTAAGTCATGACATGGACAAAGAGCAAGAAAATATCCGTGGAGACACAGACGCTTGGCGCCTACTAAACGAAACCAACGAATGCAGCATACTTGAACGGCGGGTTGGATTATCAGACGACGGAACTCCTGCTCAAGTTCGAGAGCATCCTATCGTTCGCGACGGTGGTGATAGCAAAGAACGTGAATTTGAGATTCGGAGATCGAATCACTTGGCTAACGACATATCTGGCACATTATTAGCGCGCGTGTTCTCACATTTGTTTCCTTTTGGGAGAGGGCATCCCGGTGAGCAGCGGAAAGTTCATGTATCGGTGCTAGAGTGTGTCAAGCATTACACGATGCTTAGCGAACGACAGTTTGCGAGGGATGAACTTTTTACTCTAGTTGCTTTTGACAGAATCTCGTTGAAGAACATGTACCTACAGAACCACATCCGTTGCCAACGTTTCCCGCATCTCCTGGAGGGGTATGACAAACTGAGCAGCGAACAATTGGGGAAGGCGCTGCTTGAAAATGAACGGCGCCTTCAAGGCTGCTTACCGTGGAAACCTGGTGCTGACTCTGTTGCACAAAAATTTCTTAAGACTGTTGAGATCGGATCCCGAGCGGTGTGGGGAAGTAACGCAGAGCGGTCCCAGTTCCGCCATAAGGCCTTTGCTTACCAAACTAGATTTGGGCAGCCAGCGTTATTCGTCACGCTGACACCCAACACGGACAATTCGTTGGTGTTAGCACAGTACACTGGAATATCTTCGGTTGAAACGCTATTTGATTTACTTGATGCTCAACTACCAAGTAAAGCGGAGCTACGAGAAGCTAGCAGAAGTAACGATTGCGCATCGACACGCCTATTCATGAGGCAAGTTGATGCATTTATCAAGTACGCACTAGGAATCGATCCACGGACCAAGAAGAGGCTATCCTTCCGTGGACTACTTGGCGATGTCAAGGCATATTTCGGGATGGTGGAAACTCAGGGGCGTGGCACGTTGCATATTCATTTTCTGATTTGGCTCAACAATTGCCCGCCCAATTCAGCTGCTGTGAACGCAATCCTATCATCACCGGAAGGACCCTTTTTCCGAGCACGTGTGGCATCCTACGCTAACAGTATTGTTAGAAACGACTTACCTATTGCACTGGACAAATGCGGCTGCTCAAATTGTGGAGCATCCTTTGAAGACCTTGTTGGACTACCGATCCCAGACTTGGCTAGAAAAGACCTACAAGATTGCGCTCGTAGAGCGCGTGTTCGGGTCAAACCTAGAGAACCCATGCTAATTGAGTGTCAACGATGTGGCTCGCAGTGTAGCTCTCAACATCTCATCCGCAACGCGTTGCTGAAAGCTCGGCCAGAGTTTTGGCCACTATGGGAGCGCCCACTCTCTACCGATCAGCTTGAAAAGCAGGCACGGACAGAAAGTATCTGTCGTCACACGAAGCAACAGGCCTTGCGAATCGTATGCGAGCGCGAGTCTACTCACGAAAGTTTTTCCAGTGATCCGATTTCTCGTGAGAGTCTGACCATGACGACGGAGCTGCTGCAGCAGGCCAATGATAGACAGATGCCGATCTGCAAGGCCGAAGATGACCCGTATCGTAATGACATGCTGACACGCTTGCTAGAAATATCGCCCCCGTCTCCTTCTGATGGCAGGTCATCCAAAGAGGCACAAGATTATATGGTCTCTGCTCTCGCAGTGTTGCTGAACCAGCATTTATGGTGCCACACGACTAGTTGTTTTAAGACTTCTGGAGTCACACCAAGTGACAAGTACTGCCGGTACCGATTTCCGCGACCACACGTGGACAACACGTCGTTTGAACAATGTGGAGTAGAATTGAAACGAACTTTGGGCCATGAGTTTATGAACGGCTACAACTACGAGCTAATGGCGACTTTTAAATGCAACCAGGACATTCAAATACTGCTGGGTGGTGTTGATGTCACTGACAGGATCCATTACTGCTGCAAATATATCACTAAACCCCAACGACGACTTGATTCGCAAGCTGCTGTAGCTGTCGCGGCTCTCAAGCGGCGCCAGCAACGTGAAAGTGCTGAAATAGATGCGACCGGAGTAGCAGTACCAGACCATCACGCTATGGCTCGAAAGCGTGTATCTGCGCTAGTCTACAACTTAACAAACCGTCAAGAGATAGCTGGACCCTTGGCAGCTCTCTACATCTACCGTAAATCCTGCTGTTATTCAAGTGCTCGATGCGTATCACTACCTCTTGGAGAAATCGTTCGGCAATTGATGAGGTCAGAAGAATATTCTTGCAGCATGATTAGAATGGACGACGGTATAGTAGGGGACTTTCGAGCAGTTTCCTATCTTGACGACTACATCTTCCGACCAAGGACGCTGGAGCAAGTCAACCTGTACGAGTTCTCGATATGGTTCTTCAGGAAAAAGCGCGAAAAAACTGCAAATTCCCTTTACAGTTTTCTGGACGAGCATCCTCTCTGTAGTTCTCATTGTCTTGGTAAGCGTTACGAAGAAGTTGTCCCGGTGATTCAGACGTTTCGGCTTCCTGGCAGTGAGGGTGGAGAATCAACTGAGAAGCGCTGGAAATATGCAGTTTTATCCATGGTGTTATTCAAACCATTTCGCAGCCTAGCTAATTTGATTAGCACAACCGACGAGAGCTCGAGTCAACAGGTGTGGGTACGTTGCTATGAGCAATGGAAACCGCACCGCAGTGAGTTTGTCAAAGAAATAATGAACAATATGGATGATTTCTACAGCGGTCTTGAAAAGGTGAAGTCCAATCGAGAGAACGTGCCGTCGGTCCCTGCATCTGATAGGAGAGCTGCAGATTCCGACGGTAATACAAGTGACGATAACGACGAACTTTTTCACGCCGATGAGGTAGATGAAGATGACAGTGAAATGCCAGACGAAGACAATGACAGATGCATAATCAATTTGTGGGACATTGATGAAAATAGTAGTACGGTTGTCGATAGTTCATCGCTGGACCCAGCTTCTTGCCCGACCTCGGTGGCCCCAGAAGGAGCTACAGCTCGAATTATTGGCATTTTTAAGGAGAATGGCTTACTGGATCACTGTGCGCTCAATATGACAAGTAGTACAATTGACGAGGTGCTGGCAGATAACTTACCTTCTGTTGAACTCATGAAGAAGTGGGTGAAGGATGAAAGCACTGATAACGGATTGGTTCCGGTCATACAAAGCGCAACTATTGCAGTTCGAGATACAGAGGTGGTGGAAATATTGGACAGTTGCTTGTGCGATAGCAACATGCAGTGGCAGCCACCGACATCCTTGGTTCGTTCACCATCACTGTTGAAAACGTTTGCAAGTGTTGCAGACGTTTCTCGGGCCTTTTCGCTGAACGAAAGACAGCATTACGCATTTAAAGCAGTTGGCAAAGCCTTACTGTCAAGATGGAGGCTAGCAGAGAGTAGACTGGATCCCGGCATCTCTCTTTGCTCGATGCTGTGTAAGAACCAGCTACTCTTTTTCCTTGGAGGGGAAGGCGGTACTGGAAAAAGCCGCATCGTGGATGCTATACAGACGTTTTGCGAGAGTTGGGGTCGTCCTCAATGCGTTATCAAAGCTGCATTAACTGGTAAAGCGGCTACACTCATAGGTGGTCGAACCCTTGCCGGATTGTTGCTACAGCTTCGAGCAAAGCGTGCAGGTAGCGAGCTTGCAAATCTTGACCTCATAATTGTCGATGAGGTGTCCATGATGAGAAAGTATCAACTTTCCCAGCTCGACAAATACTTGCGCATTGCAAAGCGTGCTCCTGATGTCCCCTTCGGTGGTGTCCTGATTGTGCTGGTGGGAGATTTCCTTCAGCTACCCCCTGTTGGCGGTGAGCCCCTCTACAAGGATCCCTCTACCAAAGCAACACTTTCTGCAGGGGAGCTGGCTGGCTTCCAATTATGGCGCGAGTTCAAGAGAGTAGTTATACTAAAAGAAAGCGTGAGGTTTGCGAGTGACCCGGAATGGGGCCGCGGCTGTCAGCAGGCCCGCCTTGGTGTTTGGACACCAGAGTTTATTAACTTGATAAACTCTCGTGTCATGAGTACCGATATTGTGCTCGACGCTGCGATTGCTGGTGATCGCACATTTGGCACGTTCGTAACCCCTGACAACGCGACTAGGATATCCATCAACAATTTGTTCATTTCTACGGCAGCAAGGGCTTTACCCACGGGTGAGTACCCAGTGCGGGTAGTTGCGAATTTTAAAGGGAAGCTGGCGGCGTTGCGTCGATCAGAAGTGCGCAAGATTATGGGGCTTCCTGATACTAAATTCGGTCGCATGGCTCCGTACCTCGACCTTATCATTGGAATGCCGATTCAAATAACCCAGAATATTCGTGCAGCTAAATTGGTGGCAAATGGAACTTTGGGGCGTTTAGAATCGATTCTATACCATCCTGGTACTACCTTTCGACTGGTTCACGACAAGGAGGCTAATATGACAGTAAAAGTTCCTGACAGACCTCCTCCTGCTGTGCTCGTTCGGATTGATCGTGGGCCTACTGCACGATGCCTACTCGGGTGTGATGATGCCGACGTATTTCCCTTATTTTTCGACACGCAATCATACAATGCGTGCAATATTTCGCTTCCTGGCACTGCAAATTGTTTGCCTCGTGCGCTATCGGTAAGAATACAGCAGTTTCCGCTGGTTTGCGCTGTTTCTTCAACTATATACAAGGTTCAGGGAGAGACACTAGATAACATGGTAGTGACGGAGTGGCGTTCAGCTTGCGCTAGGACCAACAAAAGAGAGCAGCCATATCTACTAGTGTCACGAGTGACATCAAGATCAGCTTTTGTTGCACTTTCACCTCTCATAGATGACATTATTCGCTGGGCGCGTCCATCGCAAGCTGCATTAGATGAGGAAGTGAGACTAGAGAACCTCAGCATAAAAACGATCGAGATGCTGAAGGCTGAGCCATAACCTTTCTTAATAATGTAGTGTTCACCGTGAATTTGTGCAGCTATGTTCGAATGCGTAGGCCTTTGATCACGACTGGACAAAAGTAAACGTGCCATGCATTCATACCCATAGTCATGTCAGTGTCGTCGCATTAGTACAGGGTCTTTCAGGAGCAGCTTAGCTCATGGAAGTACAGGACACACACTGTTGAATCTTTTTGGGACTTCCGCACAAAACAAATGTAGTACTTATTGACTGTTTCTCCACTGCATCTGTACACAAACCACACGTCAGCAGCTTCTCAGCCACGTGTCAACATTTTCCAACGTATCGCAGCATCAATATTTGCTGGTAAGTTTCTTCCGACACTAACAAGTAGAATCGTGCACCACCTTTCTTTTGCTGTATCCTGCTGTTTAGTTGGACCTCTCCGGTCAAGTGCAAAATGGAAATTCACAATACGCTGCTCGGGGCATAGCAGTCGATTTCACTAAGGGTCAGACATTCATTTTACTAGTATCCTCAGCATTCGGGTGCCATGTTTCCGAGTAAAACTCGTGTTGGGCTGTGTGCTGGCAGATAAACCAAGTGTGTCTGCGTTGTAAGATTGTGATGCTGTTTGGTGCAATGGTGCAGCACAAACCATTGATTAGGCCCTGTCGATTGAGCAAGTCCAAGTGGCTGTCAGTAAAATTAAACATGAAGGCACGCCAAGCAAGATTTTGGTTTGTCTTGGCAAAGCAAATTGACAGGAAAATGTACTGAATGATGTTAACATGTGCTAGGTGTAGTCTAGCACTGGGCAACAACACCGAAACTATGGATGACGACACTCGTTGCGTCGCCTAGACTATGCAGGTGATCTGTACAAGCTCATAGAGTAACAGATCTTTGAACTTACCTTTTCAGGGAGCGCTCACCTCCCTCCAACCACATGCCGTCGCCGGGACTACTGAATCGTTCCAGAAGTGCGCTTGAAATAAAAGCCATGGTACTTGTTCAGGTGCTTTCTCAAGGAGCACTCGCCTCTAGCGCGATACGGGCAGTTCCAGACAAAGCAGAAGAGGTCATCAACTTGGTGTGTGTCCTCCATCACCGGAACCATGACAGGTGGAGAGCACACCTCTCGGGCAAGCTGCGGCGTATCAATATACGCGTGAACGCAGACATTCTTCTTGTTGCCGGCACGGGAAAACATGAAGTCACCTCTGCACAAAATCAAATCACCCTTGTTGAGTCGAATGAGCTCTCTCTCCGAAGCGAGAGCGATGCGATGGTTCCAGCCGTACCCATAGAAGAAGGTATTGTCCTCGATGGCGAGATAGAGCGAAGCAGGAACGGAGCTTACGTTTTGGCTCTCTTCAGGATCCTGGGGCTCGAATTCTCGTCTCACCAACTGATCTTGAGCTCCGGGCAAGGTCTTCAAAAACCGCCACTCCGTTGCAATGGCATCGGGGAAGAAGGTTCGATAGAAGCGCTCCAGATCCACCGTCAGATCTCGGGCTTCTGCTGGCGGGACAAGTGCTCGAAGTCGATGACTGTCTTGAAACGCGCCATCCCAAGTCTCGTTAATCCAATAGTTTTTGCCGCGAGCCAACTCGTGCAAGCTGTTGGCTTCACTCTCGGACATCGCGCGGTACATGACGATGTAGCCTTTCTTGTTGAAGTTATGACGGGCGAACATATCCGTCGATGAGGACTTGAGCGAGTCGAAGCTTGAGAGGAAGGGATGCAATTAAGAAGTGGGTTGGCTTTGGAAGCGCACGGCGTTTAAACAAACATGCTCTACGCCTTTGCTAGCCACGCTTTGTGTTGTACATGCGTGCATCACCCGACGCAAAAGCGTTAACATCAAGATGAGGTTCCGCAGTGCTCCTCAGTGGCGATACCGACAGTGATCATTCGCTCATCATATTGCGTAGCTTATGAAGGCACGTTGCCTTTACTCCTTCCATATACTTATGGAGGTAGTACGATGTGTCCTGCTCCTCGCGTTTCTACCCGCCCTTCAAATTAAAAGAGGACAGTATGTCGTGATTCGTCACGACCAGCAAAGCCATCGTTACGACGAGTTGAGCAAGTCCAAAGTGCCTTACTCCTCTCGTCCCGATCGCTACGATGATGTGCATTACTCCTTTCGCTCCACAAGACCTTCAGATCAAAACCAGCCCGCAGTTCGTCACGAGCAGCGTCATCAAAGCGTAAAAGACAGTGATTTACGGCTTTCTCGTCGAATTAAAAAAGAGGACGCTCTTTCTTTACAGCCTCCATTTAAATTCTTGATGAGCGACTCCAAAGGAATTCCAGTAGTGCCACTGTCTTCCCAGGAATTGAAAAAAACGATGGTAATTCGTCGTAGCTAGCCAGAACGTTTGGTGGCAGCAAGTCAAACGTTTAGCACTTTACTGATTTCCCATCGAATTAAAATGAGGATATCTTATGCCAGCACATCCACGCATCTATGCCACATTTTCCCAAACATCTTTTGCACGGGATGTTCAATCCCCCTAGTGTTCCATAAAGGAGGCCACAAGGAGAGAGGTCCATGCAAAATGTCAGTCCATCATAACATAACTAGCACATTTGGAGCTGATGCAGCTCGAGCTGTTCATGCGCAAGCACGGAAAAAAGGAAAACGAGATGATGAGCCCATCAGTCCTATGTGTTCAATCCTATGTGCTCAATTCACATTCATTCAGTGCTGTGTTCATTGTGTGCTGTGGGTGACCGAGCATCACCATTTACCAATTTGATTCATGGCGGTCATGACAAAGCGAGGTACCCCAAGTCGAAGTGGCCAAAGTGCCAAGGTGACGTCGGACAGCAGCACTGTGATAAGGACGGTCGCGGTGACTACAAAACCAGAAGCACCGACGACCCTCCAAAGCTCCTCGTCCTCCGTTGTGACTCCGTACCAGCGTCTACGCGAGCTGCTAGCTGTACAATCCGTTGATAACACCTCAAATCGACGAGTGATTTTCACTGTTGCAGGTATGTTGTGTGTTATATCGAGTTGCATGATATGGAAACAGTCTGCTTCATGTCATCTCACACGTGTTCTCTTTCACAGAGCTCCAGTCGCATTTGCAGGATGACGAAAACTCAAGCGAAAAGGTGAGACTGCGCATGAAGCTGTTGTGGGTGTCGGAACACACCTTCAGGAACCTCAGTCTTGTTCGACTACATCTGGTTGATCCATCGTCCCCGGAGTCGCTGGAGAATCTGGTTGATGTACGTGCCGGTACCTACTGCTCTATGACTACTGCAAGCAGCTCACGGATTAACTATGTGTGTGCATCTAGGCATTTCAGGGTCACTACGAAACGAACCGTGACGCTGTGAATGCCGTGCTTTTGACAGCTACGATCTGGAACATGAACGCACCTTCGGAGCAGCTTCCAAAACCCGGAGCGGTGATCACCATCAACGACTACTCCAGTTTGAAGCTCTTTCGCAATGTTGAGTGCCAGGTCACCGTCCGGCTGTCAAACCTGACGTGGTGAGCATGGCGACCGCACTGCAACAAGAACCGCCACGCCGAGCTTCTGCGCACGTCAGTTGTATTTTGTCCACTGCTGGCTGCTAGTGCTAGTGCTAACTTGCACCATTAGGATAATCTCTTCCGTATTGCATACAGTGCGTTTAGCATTTTCAATTCACAGTTCATAGTTGAATTTTCATTATTCATTATCATTAGTTCATGATCATTAGCGCTACAGCATATAATATGCTCCCTCTGGAACATAAGTCCATGGTGATGCGTAAAAAGGGAAATAGAAGGTGCGCCGCAGTAGCAGGACTTGCGGTGACGCCTCATTCTGGAAGTCGCCTCCGAGAAGACAAGCAGCCATCAGACACAGGAAACCTGTCCGACGTCGTATACTACTATGCCAAAAACGAAGGGCTCGACGAATTACAACCACACCGAGCAGGCACACTTGGTGCATTGCGTTGCTGAGCGTGTGCCTCTGCGTACAGCTGATTGGGACGACGTTGCTTTACAGTACAATGCTCGTAGAGGACCAGGATGGAAAGAGCGCAAGGCCACGAGTTTAAAGCGGAAGTTCATGAGTTTGTGTGTCACGGCCAAGCGAAATCCTGGCAGAAAGGCAGGATCAATTCTGGATGATGTCGTGCTTCTGAAAAGAAGAATTGACAAGCAAGTTTTCGCTGCCAAGATGGCTAACGCAGCTGGCACCGGCTACGGTACTCGTGCTTTCGAGCTCGGAGGTACACCATCCGATGCAGAGGACGCTGCGGAGCGAGATACTGACACAATTATACACCCTCTGAGTGTGTGGAAGATATTCCTGCCACGTCTTCAGCTGTACCTCTCGCGGAATTCATGCAGACACCGGCCAGCTTCCCACCACCGCACTCCTACGCATCCAGGAGCAACAATGAGGAATCTGGCGAGGAAGATAGTTCACCGCCAAGCATGGGGACCAACGCAAGCACGCGTCACATCTATCGTGAGGCAATTCAACTTTACATGCGGTTTCAGCGTCTCGAGCACGAGCAGCACATGTACTGGCAAAGAAGCCAGTGCCATCGCGAGCTACATATTTGTGAAGCAGAGCGTAGACATAAGGAGCTCTTGGCATGCATTTCAGAGCTGAAGCACGCTTTGACCAGGTAACCACGAAGTGCTAATGGCAAATGAAGCAAGATGGACGTTCGCAGGTCGCAAAAACACATTGTTGATTTGTGCAGGTAGATTGAATGATTGAATGATTAGATTGAGAGTTGCGATGCCACAATATTATATATTGAAAAGCAGGACTGCATTTTGAGACAGCAATTTTTTTGTTTCGTTGTTGGTAAAATTGAGCGAGTCCTCCATAGCGGCAAGTCTGAGAGTCGTCGCACGGGCTTCAAATGTGCTCATAATGATCCCACAGCACGCTCCTCAAGGCAGCATTGCCCATCGTGCTTCTGATGGCACGTCAAGTTCTATTTTAAGTACCAGCGTCACGTAAAACCTTTCGAGGGCCTCCAAAGGCATGTAATTTCTTAAAATGGGATGTTACTTCAACTTGTCATAGATGACTGTCGCCTACGACGTTTCGACGACCTTGATGGAGATGTTGGGTTTTGCTGCAGGACACTGCTTCTTGAACAAAGGATACAGCAGTCTCGCAGAGACAACACAGCACTTGAATATTCCTCAATAAGTAGCAACATGTCTGGACGTGGTAAGGGAGCGAAGGGTATTGGCCGTGGAGGGAGCGCTCGGCACCGTTTCATTCTGCGCGACAACATTCAAGGGGTTTCAACGCGTTCAATACGTCGACTGGCACGTCGCGCGGGTGTTAAACGCATGTCCTCGCTAGTTTATGACGAGATACGCGGTGTTCTCAAGGTCTTTGTTGGCAGTCTTGTCCGAGACGCGGTTGTTTACACAGAACACGCCAATCGAAAGACCGTCACTATAATGGATGTGTTGCACGCTCTCAAGCGCCAAGGACGAACGATCTACGGTTTCGGGGGATGAAACACTCAAGCAGCGCAGCGGTTTACCTATTTGGAGAAGCCAATTAGGACCTTGTAAATCCGACATGCCAATAAATCAAGTGAGGTGATGTTGATCTTTCACTGCATGATTACTTATTCGCCGACACAAACATCTTCTTGGAAAAACTAAAACATCACAGTTCTACGAACTGTGTTCTCCCCCGGGGCCCCCGGACCCGGGCTAGCAATACCACTCGAGGCAGGATCTTGTCAGATCCTTGAGAGACGGGCATGAACAGGTGGATCATCTCATTGGCCAACTCATCATTATTTGCCTCGAAAACCCGAGTGAGACTCGAATCAAAGCAGCGCTGAATCGTTTGCCCATCTCCTTCTGAAAAATATGTCGGTGTTCATTCACCAAGCCTATTCGATCGCACCATCATTATCGAAAATGCAGCTATTCGGTCTGTGGTGAGCATTCTGGCAGAAAACCGCATGTACCGCCGGACACGAAGCAAGTTCATGTTTGTGGTGACTGTTTTACGTTGTGTCAGTCAGAGCACGCCGATGAGGAAGAGAAGAAGGGTAGTTTTCCTCAACATCGACAGTAGTCATCGACAGTAGTCATCGACAGTAGTCTATTTCTCAGTAACTCAACAATATCCCCTCTAGTTCAGTGACCAAATGCAAACAAAAAATAAAACCAGTATTTTAATTCTGGCCAAGCGGTGGCATTGACTTGGAAAGGAAGATTGCAGGTTGCCAATCGTTGGGGGCAACTACTTGTGTTTCCCCTAAGTAAATGTCATTGCGTAGTCGTCAAATTGCATGAAGCAGAATGGTAGTCTCCAGTGACGTTCCTTGGAGACGAAAACAACAGCAAGAAATCGATAATAAAGCGTCATTAAGAAATGCGACGGTACAGAAAGCACTTAAGAGAAGTGAATCGATGTAACTTGTTTGAAAAGGGCAGATGCTACAAGTGCTCGATCAGCGATCAAGTCTGGGACGCGAAATGCCGTTAGAATCCGTGAAGGGGTTCTACTGGATGGTCCGCTCAATTTGAGTCAAGGTCAATGCCTTCTACTATGCCTATTCCAGATTTGGTGGAATTTTGGTCCCATGTATACTGTTAGGGTTAGGTAACGGGAAACATGCAAATTGGCCATGCTACAGTCCGCGCCAGGTTTATATGACCACCTACAGTTTAGGGCGCGGCTAGGTCAATTTTGGGAGCTGAACGGCGCTGTTTAGATATGCTGTTTGTGCTGTAATTACGCGTTTGATACTTGTTTTAACGCGTGGGATTTCGCATTTTAAGACAGGGCTAGTATACAAGTGACCATATTTGCCGGTGCGTCTATTAAGACCGGCCGAGCCACATACAAAACAGAAGACAGAATACTAAATGGCTACACTAGTAGTCTATTTTGTCACCACGTTTTTTGATGACTTTCTCGCAGCGGCGCGGCATGGACTCGATCACGGAAAGTAAAGTAGAGTGCTCAATAGCCTCCCATATGCTGACCAGAGCTGTCGTTAGCTCAGCGACGCTGCTGTACTGCCGTCCGTTAGCGTAAACTCGACGGCTCATAATAGACCACAAATTTTCAATGGGGTTTAAGTCTGGCGATCTCGCAACCCATGGAAGTACCCGCACGTCCTGCTCTTCCAGAAACTCTTCTGTCTTTTTCGACCTGTGAATAGATGCTCCATCGTGCTGAAAACGAAATCCGTGTCATGGTGTAGGTGGGCGAACGGCAGCAGATACTCTGAAAAAAGTGTAGACAGAGTCGTCCGAGTTCTACTTGCCGTACAGCACCGCAAGCTTCGTTTTGCCGGCGGCTCTGAAGCCCGCCCACACCGTGACAGACCCACCACCTGCCTGGCGACGTTTTGTCTGCCGAGTAGGCCGGTGGGTATCCCGCCAGTAGGTCTGGAAGCCGTCGGGCCCATCGAGAGTCCACTTCTTCTCATCCGAGAAAACGATGGAGTCCCACGGCCCACAGCAATTCGTGTTGAATATTCTTGCCCACGCCCATTCCTCCCGTGCGACCTTATCCTCTACGGAGAGGGGCAAGGTGTTGTCCATTTTAGTATAGATGAGCCAGTCGGCAGCGGCAAGGACGCGCTGGATTGTGCGCTCCGATGCCGACAGGCTCAGCTCGCCCTTGAGCTGGCGCGCCGAGTAGTCGCCCTTGGCCGCTGTGCGCAACAGCAACCGTGCCTGTCGCTCGGTTAGCGCGGCAGCTGGGCCAGGATTTGTGGTGTAGCGGGATCAGCAAAATCTGCGAGATCGCTAGATCCAACTTCCCACCAATGCCCGGACACCGACTAACGAAGGGGGTCCTCCGATGATCCGTGATCTGCTGAACTTGCTCACCTTGTGTACCCGTCGGTTGGGCTGGATCTTCCTCTCTTGGTGACTGCTAAGTTGCTCGATTGGTGTCGATTGAACGTCTTGGCGTGACGTTGGGGTCGTAGAGTGGCGTGGAAGTCTTCACACCACTCGCCAGTAGTAGATCCGGAGTCCAAGCGATTAGATCAAGCTTGGATCCGGCGGCCTAGATCTGGATCCGGCCTTGTAGTAATTCCCTTTGTAGTAGATTTCCCTTACTGGAGGTCCTTTGATTGCTTGGCGCTTCCTATAGCGCGATCTTGATCGTTGAGAAACCGAAGATCTACCGGCTAAGCAATTAATACCGGGATCTTGGATCTGCACTTAGGGTAAGATACTAGGAGGTTGGATCTAGCCAATATATTATCTAGATATTATCAACCACCCTAGATCTATACACCTAAATCGCTATTAATACCGTAGGGCCAATGTAGTTCCCGTTTCCAGGCGCGTAGCGAAGCACTTGTGTCGTACGATGCAAATTCGGTTCTGATTTAATGTTAAGACCTATCTCATCCTGTATCCTATCCTTAACGACACATCGACTGATTACGCTATCCTGATCCTTGTCCTTTCTTGTCCTCACCATCCTGGCAGTCGACATCCTTGCAGATCATCTTGGATCTGAACCATAAACATTAGATCACTAGTCGCAACGTTGTGATCTGGCCTTCTCTTCTCTCCAATATCGTAATCATCCACCGTAATGTCCAGATCACACGTCTCCCGAGTCAGATCATGCCTTAATAAAGCTAGATCGCGCTGATCCAATCTCAGGTCAGCTAGATCTCCTTGATCTTGTTGATCTAGGGTTTCCGTGTATGATCCGGTGACAATACTTCGTGATAATCATAATTATAGCATATCCGAGCTTATTCCATGCCGTCAATCCCCCAATCATCGTTCATCTTTGCCATAATATCCCTAGATCCCGGATCACTCGGATCCGCCTATGGATCTAGGTTCATGAGCCTTGATCCACATTCCCCGAATAGACCCACATATGTGAGCCGATCTGGTCTTCACGGATATAGATTATAGCCTAGATCTGGACATCTAGGCTTAGATCACCAGTTTCCACAGATTATATAACCCATATCACAATCACTCAAGTCCCACATCATCCATATCCACACGAGATCTTCCCAGCTCTCCGGATCTGGGTACATGTACAGATCGTATATCAAAACATCCATCACGTCCCACCCAAGGTGTCACTAATCTCCATCAATCTTATCCATCAATGGATCCACCACCGGATCCACCCACATCAGCTCGTCATCTACTCCAATCACATCGCGTCAGGTCCGATCACGTCCAAATCGGATCTTTCCTGGATACTCCAATGCCAAATCTTTCAAATCCACTTCACCACAGCCGCCTCCTGGTCGTCAGTTGTGGTTGCACAACAACTTCACTGCGTCCATTCTGCAAATCACCTTGCCAAGCCCAAGTCTCTTCACCTCTTCAGTCAGCTATGTCAGATCACGGTCACGATGGATCACAACATGGATCTGGCCGCCACGATCCTCCTTCTCTTCGATCCGAGATCAGTGGGCCCACTGGGGGTTCACCTGAAGATCTGCGTCGATCCGTGGTCGCCTTGCGTCGTCGAGTGTTGCGTTTGAGCGACGATCTACGGCTGGCCACCCGCCGGGCCGATGAGGCCGTGGATCGCAATCGTGAGCATGTTTGCTCTCTCGAGTCGCTCGAGATGATGTGCGCTACCCAAGGTCGGGAGATCGGGCATTATCGGGCTGAAGTTCATCGCCTCCGAGAGGAGCGTGATGCCCTCCAATCCTCCCTGGAATCCGATCGCATTATCGGTTTGGAGCCGCCTCAGCCTGCACCCGAGATCTCGGCCCTGGAAGCCCAGATCGCCGATCTCAACCGAGATCTCGATCGTCGGTCCGACGAGATCCACCAACTGGAAGCCCACATCGATGATCTGGGCCAAGATCGAGGCCGTCTGGAGTCCACAATCCGTCATCTCACGTCCGAGATGACACAAGCCGGCGGAGAGATCTTGGATCTCCAGCAGATCAATCACGATCTGGATCGGAGCCGGGAGGATGCGGAATCTGCATTGTCCGCGACCGAGGAGAGTTTGCGCCGGACTCGATCAGAGCTGGATCGGGTCGAGGCAGAGCTGCTCTTATCTCGCTCCGATCGCGTGGATCGCGGATCTTCGGGTCCTGATCCGCAGTCCCCACAGGCGAATCTTCCATCCGGGGGCCCCACCCAAGCCGATCTTGATCAGATCACCCGAGAGCGCGACTCTCTACAAGATCAGATCCGTGCGCGGGATGCCGAGATCCTATCAGCGCAGCGGACGTTGGGGTTATTGCAGTCGGATCTGGCAGCCCATCGGGCCAGATCGGCTTCAGATATGACCCAGCTGCGGACGCTGGAGGGTGATTTGACCCGCGCGCGCCATGATGTCGAAGTGGCCCAGAAGGCCTATGCCGATCGGGAACGTACCATCACTGAGAATCAGGCTCAGATCCGTACGCTCTCTCGAGATCTGGGCAAAGTGGTCCGTGAACGGGATGCCCTCCGTCACGAATATACTGCTGCCTTCCAACGCCTCACATCCATCTCGGCCACAATCGGGGCGCCTCCTCCTCAGACCCAATTGCGTCTGGATCCTGGATCCGACACGGATCAGCCCGCGGGAGGGATCCCACGCTCTCCTTCCGCGGAGACTTCGGGCAGTGAGGATCAGGGTGCTGATGCCTCCAAATCAAAGCGATCTCGCAGCAGATCCAACTCGCCTTCCCCTTCGCGGCCTCAGAAGAAGCGATCCGTTCCTCTCGAGGCGGAGGATGAGTCCATGGATGAAGAGGACGAATCCGAGTTTGATCTGGGTGGAGGATCTACCGGAGGAAGATCACCTTCTCCAGATCAAGCCTCAACTCCGCCCTCCAAAGGTGCTGGACCTAGTCGATCATCAGGCGAGGTGATCGAGGTTGGATCTGGATCCGATGAGGCAGAGGAGGATGAGGAGGAGGAGGACGCCGAAGTGGCCGATGACCTCTATGAGGCTCAAACTTTGATGGCCATTTCCCAGTCCAGATCTGAGGCTCGCCGTCGAGATCATGCGTCTCCCCAACGCCGATCTGCAGCCGGATCCGGCGGATCTCCCGGTGGATCCGATAATTCGAACTCTGATGCTGGATCCGGAGACCAGGGCAGCGGATCCGGCCCCACAGGCGGATCTGGTCCGGCCAATCCGCCCCCTGGACGTCGGCCTCCTCGGATCACCTTCGTCCCTCAGGTTCCATTCCCTGAGGGTCGGTGTATCCCCGGTCGGCGGATTGTCCGAGTCATGGCCGCCGCCGACCTAGATCCGTGGATCGAGTCCCGGTTGGCAAATCAAACCTTGATCGCCATGACCGTGAACTTCCTGTTCCCGATCTTACCATTTCGGCCCGACTGGATCTTCCCTCACCGGCCGACGATCTTCACCTCTCCGACTGCTCCTGCGTTCTGTGGTCATCTGATCACGGAGGCCAATGTTAAGGCCTTGCAAGCGGCGGAGCCATGGCGGGTGATCCGAAACACCCTGCCCCCGATCTCCTTTGAGGCCGACATCGGCGGTCGACTTGGGATTTTCATTCGTCAATATCGGGATTTCGAGGCTTCGGAGCTGATCGCGTATTGGGAGTCGACCCACAAGTTTCCGATCACCGCCTCCATGATCGCGCAGTCGCCGTGGCTGGGATCCTTCGCCAAGCAGCGCAACAACCGCAGATCACACGCTGGTAATCGATGGAAGCGCATGTTGCTCACATTGATCCAAGCCATGATCGAGGGATGGTGTGATCTGGATCTACTCCTAGATCCGTTCTTCCTCCACTTCCCCAAGCGGACTGATGAGGTGGCTTGGTATCCCGGGATCGAGGCTCGGCGTGCGAATCTCGCCGATCCGCAGCTCAACCGCCGGGAGCCGACTGATTTGCTGGAGGCGTTGGCAGAGGCGGACACAGCAGATCCCTGGCGCAACCACTATCGGGATCACACTGCGGATCACCCTGCGCGCCATCTCCCTCGCCTGGATCGCAAGTTCTTCGGTCTTCAAGTGGCACAACCACCAACCAGTAGCTAGATCGTAGTGATTAGCTCTTCGTGCGTGATCTATATCTTTTCATAACATCCTTCAATATATATCCGATGATCTTGACTTGTTTGCTTTCCATCCACCTTGATCCGCCTTCATAGAGTCATGACCGACCCTGATCCACCAGGATCTCTGGATCTCGAGACTTGATCTTTCATTGTCATCGCATTCCACATATATATATGCATACCCCTTCCACCGATCTACATCCTTCATGTAGATCCTTCAACCGGTTTCACCACGACAACAACCAGCTTGTTGTCGTTGATTGCGACCTCACGGTTCCTCGTGAGATTGCATCACACCGAATCGATTATGATTCGTGCGATCTCGCAGAAACTCGTGCAGCAGAGCGCCACAGTTGAGATCTGCTTCATCCACCCAAGTAGGATCATCATATCCGCGCCAATGTACGAGGAATTCTCGGTAGATCCGTCCATATCTCGTTCTTCTCCCTGATCTCATATCTGTGATCTTTTCCACTTCATACTCATCGGGATCGCGATCTTGGATCCAGCTATCCCCTGGTAATAGATCTTCATCGAAATCCAGACGATCTTGACTCTCCACATTGAGTCGCATTAGTGGTCGATCTGGATATTCTTTCACGAGCTTCAACTTGTTCACGTGTACAATAGGGAAAATATGATATCCGGATCCGGCGATTCCCAATTTCACCGCATGTTCGCCAACTTTCTCCACAATCCGGAATGGTCCATGCCACAAGTGTGCCAACTTCTTAGCATACCCCTCCTTTACTCGATCTAGGTATAGCCACACTCGAGATCCGACCTCGATCTGATGCGAGCGGATCTCCTGGTTGTGTAGATCCGCTCGATCTGAGATCGCCTCTCGCAGTCGTTGATTAACCTGTTCCCGAACCTGTTGATAATACCGCTGGATCTGATACCTCCATCGCCGCGGATCCCGATCATGTCTTCGCGTACTCCCTACTGGGATCACCGCTTCCAATGTGGATCTAGGATCCCACCCATGTACCATATAAAAAGGTGTTTCTCCTCGGATCCGATCATGCGCGGTGTTGATCGCGAAGGTAATCCTCTCGGCATACTCATCCCAATCTCGTTGATCTAGATCCTGCACATACATCCTAATCGCCCGAGTTGTAGTTTGGACCATGCGCTCTGCAGATCCGTTAACCTGGGGCCGATATGCCATCGTGGCCCGTTGACGCTGGCCCAAGATTTTGTTAAACGCTCGGAAAAAATCAGACATAAATCCTGGTTCACGATCATGCCTAATCGCTTCGCTGGCCCCAAATCGTCGGAAGACACATTCCTCGTATGATTCGGCGACAGTCTGAGAAGTTCTTGATGGGCTGGCTTTTGCGATCACATATCCAGTGACTAGATCTTCAAAGATCAATAATTCTGTATTCCCTTTGTGCGATCTGGGTAACGACGGGATGTGATCCATAGCTATGATCTGGAAAGGATACGTTGCCTGAAGGTTACCTGGCGACTCTCCTTGGATCCGAGGTTTACTTTTGCCGGTCTCACAATCCACACACTCACTCACGTATTTTTGGACACTCTTATACAGACCTCTCCAATGGAAGTGATCCCGGATCCGCTGATAAGTTCGGCCGATCCCTTGATGTCCACCTTCTAGGCTCACATGATAGTGATGTAGTATGTCCTGATATAGAGTTTCCGGGATCACTAGTCGCATCAACTTATCTCGATCTGCATCCGTCGGTCTCGTGGAGGGACAGTAGAACAGTAGATCATGGTGATCCAAATCATAATCGGCTGCTAGATTAGCATATGATTTGGCTTCTTGCTGAGTCAGATCTTGTAGATCTCCATTCAGATACTTCTTCAATCCCGAGATCCACGCCTCCTCGTCTTGGGCTTGTCGGATCCGATCGATCCTGAGATCTCGAACTATTTCCTCCCGTAATGATCGCGGATCCGAAATCGTCCGCGTCGTAGATCGCAAGCCTGATCGAGTCACTACCGCCGTGATCTGGGCTGCTTGATCCGTCCTCTTGACTACCAATATCTCATCCAATCGGTTCAACGTGATCAGATCCTGCTTATCCTCATCCGACTCGATCTTCACTCCACCTTGTCGCTGTAGCGCTGCACTAGCCAAACTATCCGCACTGCCGTTCCAATCTCGTTTCACATGCACAAGTTCGTGATCTGGCCAGTCCCTCAGACGATCTAAAGCCCTTTGCTTGAGTAAGGTCAGACCGGGTGCCTTACACTCGATCTCGCCCCTGACTTGTCGGATCACCAGATTAGAGTCGCCGCAGAACACCACTCGTTTGTGATCCACTGTACTCAACAGATCCAGACATAGTAACAACCCATGATATTCAGCTTCATTGACGGTAAGATCTTCCGCATAGGCCGATCTGGCCTGGATCACCGTCCATTCAGGCAACTTCCACAAGATCGCACTGTATGCGCCACCTCCACGCTTCACACGGGCTGATCCATCGAAACTGACAACATACAGCTCCTCATCCGCTTGGATCACAGGGATCGGAGCTTGGATCTTCCGTCGTGGCTCTTTCTTGGGCGAGATCTGGATCAACGCTTCATCCACCATGGATCTGGGCGTGATACTAGCCGCAATCACCCCTAGGATCTCTTCTTCTCCTTTGACACACTTCACAATCTCTAATGTCCACGGTGATAGCAGTGACGCCCATTGGCCTAATCGCCCTTGTAATCCGGTCGATCTAAATAACCAGGCCAACGTGGAGTATCTAGTCAGCACCCGGATCCGGCGTCCCACCAGCATGTTATATCCGAGATCCAGGATCCGTAGCAGCGCCAACACCTCCTTCTCCACTGGGCTATAATTCAACTCGTTCGACTTCAACGTTCGGCTCACGAAGGTGACCGGATAGTAGATCTGGTCATACTCTTGCACGAGGGCTGCCGAGATCGCCCAATCACTTGCATATACGATCACCACCGCCTCTCGACCCGGATCAAAATGACGTAGGATCGGAGTAGACGCGATCTTCGATTTGAGTGTCTCGAAGGCCCGATGAGCACGAATCCATCGTGGATCAGCCTGGTCTCTATCTAGACTTCCTGGATCCGACGGTTCCGCAGGCTTCAATGCCAGATCTGATCCTAGATCTTCCTTCAGATCCAGTTGATCCAACTCCTTATATTCCATACTTCGCTTGATCTGGATCCGCACCTCATCCTTGGACATCGCAGCGAAATCGACCTCTCTCAATTCGTATAGCACGGCCGCGTAGATAGCATAGTCTTCGATAAATCGACTGTAATAATTCAAGCTGCCCAGAAAAGATTGCATCGATCTCAGCGATCCAGGAAATGCTAGATCCGTTAATGCCTCTAGATCCTTAGGATTCGCCTCCAGTCCATCTTTCGAAACGCGATGGCCCAGATATTCCACGTTATTCATACCCCAGAAACTCTTCACCACACTGATCGACAGATTCCACTTATCGCACGCCTCCAGTAGGGCGTCCACTCGATTACATAACTGATCCCAACTATCCGCTGGTATAAGGATATCATCGATATACGATCTACGTCCGATCACTGATGGCTTATCCGGATCTTCGGCTTCTCCCACTTCAAACACATCTGTGGATCTTGGATCCGATCCGGGAGGAGGGATCCGAGTAAATCCATATAGGGCGTTGTCGATCAGACGTTGGTAGATCTGCGGTGCATTCTTCAAGCCAAACGGCATACGATTCCATTCGAATAGCCCAAATGGGGTAATGAAAGCCGAGATCGCTCGTGCTCGATCTGTCATAGTCACCACCCAGAACCCACTGGCCATATCCAAGGAGCAATACCACAGAACTTTATCCAGATCTTCTAGAAGATCGTTGATCAGGGGCATAGGGTAGACCATCAGTTGAGTAAGACTATTGACCAGACGGTAATCAATACACAGCCTGATATCTACCCCATTCTTCTTCACGATCACCACGATCGGCGAGGCCCAGGGTGATCTGGAATAGCCGATCATCTTAGCTGATAATAACCCTTTGATCAGCTCTGATAACTTCTCACGGAATCGAGGAGCGATCTTCCTCACTCGTTGGGCGATTGGCTTCGCGTCTCCCACATCGATATCACACACCACACCCCTTGCGGCCGGTGGTAGAGCATTTCCCTTTCCGATGAGAAGATGTCGATATTTCCAGATCCTCTGACGTAATCGTTCGATCTCCGCCGTAGTCTGGATCCCTGGATCTCCAACTTGGATATCCTCAATCTTCACCTCGTCTGTGGTGGGGTTAATTTCCGGGAGGATCGCCATCTCTTGATCCACGTCCTCCGCATACAGATCATTACCTTCGTGGTAATGTACCTCCGGATCCGGCTCCTGATCTGGGGAATCTTTTCGATCCTCTGAGGGCGCCTCCTGTATCGGGATAGATAACTGTTCGGGTGGACCTTTTTCAGCTGATCCTCCGGTCACTGGATCCAAATCATCCGCCTTTACCTGATCCACATTTGGTTTATCACCTCGGTCTCTACTGGTTGGATCGGAGTTCGATCCTGCGGATCTAGTCCTGCTGATGTTTGATCTTCGGTCGCCAACACTGGTTTCACCTGTATCTGCGAGATCTCGGGTCGTTTCAGGATGCCACGAGGTGTTGGGTAGGAGGGTCGATCCACCATCGGCTCTGTTGATCCACCAAGATCTCATCATGCTCGGATCTTCCTTCTACCGTGGCTTCCAGAGCCAGATTTTGCCATTCCATATACCGACGTGACCCCACCGAGACAAATCCTGGCATTCGGGGAATGTGATCACCCGATAGCCAGATCCCAACTCTCACATCTTCTTGCAATATGATCGCCTTATCGCTCACGTTGGTGATCTGCAGATACCGTCTCTTCCCGAGGCCTTTTACCACCGTGGGTACCCAACGATCTCCCCGGGTGACCAGAACTTCTCGTGATCTGACATCCGGAGATGTAACTGAAGTTCCACCGATTGTCCGATCTCGATCTGGATATGTTCTCCTACAGTTACCAGCCTGGCCTTGTCGCTGTAAAGCTGTCGACGCCCACTAAGCTGGATCCGCACCTCATCAGGTAAACTTATAGATCCATAGGCCAGATCCAGTCGGATCCCCGCCGGTACCATGAAATCCATACCCAGGATGGCATCTTGACCTGCCAGATCTCCAACCCAAATATCGAAAAAGTAAACCAGCGATCCAGCCATAGTGATCTTGATCCGGGTTCTTCCTTCTGTCCTGTAAACACTTTCGCCAATCCCAACGCAATCTTGGATCTGGCTCGTATCGATATAGCACCCAACCTTACGAGCAAAGGCCGTATCCACTATGGATACTTCGGCGCCTGTATCTAAGAGCAAGATCCCTCTCTCATTGTTGATCTTACCAGTGATCTTGGCTTGTCGGAACCATTTTCCCGGGGCATAGTGTTTCCAATATCCCCGAGATTTCCTGGCAAGAGATCCATACTTCGGATCTTCGGATCTCCTTGATCTGACATGGCTTTTGAATCACTGGTATATCCTCCTGATCTGTGGGCTGGAACCACAGATCTGGATCCCGTTGCTTCCAATAACCCCTTATCTCTCCTGGGTGGAGATCCACCATCATGGTCACTCGGATCTGGAGTAATCATCCGCCTGGCGGACACTTGAGATTGCGACACACGGTTTCCATTCAGATCACATGTATTACCGCGTAGATCTGGGATCTTGCTACCCTGATCTACCGATCTCTTGTTCACAAATGCATAGATGCAATATCTAGAGCGCTCGGCTCGTACCGGATTCCAACCGGCGAGAGTCCTAGTTATACATCTTTTCTGCAGTTTCGGATCCAGCATACTGCATGTGTTGGCTGGTGTTGAACCATTGGCGGATGGGTTGTAGAACTCTTCCATAGGACATTTTCCCATATCATGTAATTCCCGCATCCCCGGCACACAAAGAGAGGCAGTGATCTGCCGGATGTCCTCGCTTGCCACACTTATGACAAGTAAGGCGTCTCCAGCATCTAGATCTGAATGCTTCTTGGATCCACAGTGCGAGCAACGGTTTCGATCGGATCCGCCGCTCTGGATCCGGGATCTATGATCCGGTGGGGTTTGATCTGTCGACTTGTGGGTGATTGGTACTTGCTCGACCTTCTCCATACCAGATTCCACTTTTGGAGTGACATCCTGCTCAGCTGCCAGGTAGATCCGCCGATGATTGTCTCCGTCCGAGTCAGATCCATCCGAGTCGGATCCGGACTCAGATTCGGACTCTATGGCTCTGATCTGTACCGCGCGGACATGTTTCGTCGTAGCTGCGGTGCAGGATTAGTTGCCTCTGCCGGTACTTGCTGGATCCAAATGCAGCTTTCTTCTGCCTGCTCTTCGCGCGTTCACGGGCTCGTAACACTTCCTCTAGATCATCCGCGTCGGATAGTCGTAGCAGAGTCAGCCTGTCAGCTAGATCTTGATCTTCCAAAGTTTCGATGTAGTGATCCACATTTCGCGTCGATCCTTCGCCTACCATCCTTGATCTTCAACTTTGCGCGAATCCGCGACATTCAGACGGTTAAAGATAATCGAGGGGGAGATTCTTCTGGTCGACGTCGAGCGTGATAGTATTGTCTAGCCACTGATACCCCCAATCCGCAGAGTACTGGATTTGGAAAGCTCGAAGCAGATCCGACCATTTATACGGGTGGATCTGCTTAGTTGCCGATACCAATTCTTGG